>JAJMHN010000114.1:0-46234 GCA_030566025.1 Geotrichum cucujoidarum
TTTTGACGGGGACTAATTCAACCGCCAAACGGCATTTTGACAAGGACCCAGACAGCGTCGCAGAACCAGCAGTCACGGAACCAGAACCAGACTCGATGAGATGACGGCACTGAGTGGAGTATCGTGATTATTTGGCTTATTCCAGGGAAGTGCCCAAAAGCGCTGCATTTCTTTTTTTCCTGAATAAAAAGACTTGATAGCGCCGGGTTATAGGTATAAAATGTCCCTTTTTATTTACGGCATTCTGCTGGATTTTTTTATTTTTATTTTTTTCTTTTCCTCATTTGCTCTTTCGAATATATAAAACTCCATCTGCTTGCTCTTAGAACCGACCAAGCACAAGTCACAGAAACACACAGTCATGGTAAGTTGAAGCTGCTGAACTAGGCATTTGCAGCCCAAGCGTTCTCGTTCTCGCCTCGCTCTTTTGCTGACTCCTTTTTTAGGCCCAAGTCGTACGAGAATACAAGCTGGTAGTCGTTGGAGGTGGAGGTGTAGGCAAGTCGGCCCTCACGATCCAGATGGTGCAGTCGCACTTTGTCAACGAGTACGACCCGACAATCGAAGACAGCTACCGCAAGCAGTGCCTCATTGACCAGGAGCCCGCGCTGCTCGACGTGCTCGACACCGCTGGCCAGGAGGAGTACAGCGCCATGCGGGAACAGTACATGCGCACCGGCGAGGGCTTCCTCCTCGTCTACTCCATCACCTCGCGCTCGTCCTTTGAAGAGACCGTCGCCTTTTACCACCAGATCCTGCGCGTCAAGGACAAGGACAGCTTCCCCATTGTGCTGATTGGCAACAAGAGCGACCTCAACGCCGAGCGCCGCGTGTCGGTCGAAGAGGGCCAGAACCTTGCCCGCCGCTTCAACAACTGCCGGTTCATGGAGACCTCGGCCAAGAGCCGCGTCAACGTCGAGGAGGCCTTCCACGAGCTCGTGCGGCAAGTGCGCATCTACAACAAGGACCCCGAGTCGCCCCGCGCCACCCCGGCACCCTCCTCGCCCACAAGAAGCTACAACAACGGACACAGCGCGAGTGGCCTCAAACTCAACACAAAGTGCTCGCGCTCGCACATGGGGCTCAACAGCGCAACAGACCCCTACCACGGCACGCAACGAAACCAGTTCTCGCCGGTCCCGCTCGACGAGGAAGACGTCAACGAAAAATCTGGCCCCTCGCGACCAAAGTCAGACCGCTCTGGATGCTGTGTCATTGCCTAAAAAGAAAAATCAAGCCAAAAATGAACGACACGAACACTTGTTTTCGCTTCTTTTTCTACTACCTTTTCGTTTACAACTCTTTCTTGCAAGAAAAAAACAAGTGCGGGCTTTTGTTTTGCTTCTTTTCTGATGCTTCTTTTCCCTTTTCTCTATTCGTTCTAATGCCCCTTCTTGCTTGATTCCCTACGTTTGTCTTTTGTCTATTCTGCTTGTTTATTTGTTTTGTTCTTATTCTTTTTCTTGTTTATGCCCTTTTTTCTTGTTGCTGTTTCAAAGTTCATGTATGGAAAGTTCTTGCCCTCTTTCGTTTTCCTTATTATTTGCTGCTGTTTGTTTGATTTACGCTGAAGTTCCAAAATAAAATACAAATTATCCGTCCAAACTAATATGATATTAGAAACTTGTTGCCCTTTTGACCTTGCTTTTTTACGCTTTCTACTTGCCCAGTTGTCCCTGTTAAACTAGCAGCTGAATACGGTGCTGCATCATGTACGCGAAACATTGATGATACCCTTTTCCTTTTTCGCTTTGAAGGTTGATCTGTCGTCGTCTTTCGGAAGCCGGTTTGGAAACAGGAAACGAAAAACCCAGCATCAATGCGATTATTTGGCGGGCATTTGTCCTTCCCTCTAGCTATCATCTATCCAGCAAACAAACTCGTTCGTTGCCTGTGCTCCGTATAAGTGCTTCCCGTACTGGCTGTTCCACTGACCCCCATTGGCCGTGAGTGACCACTGACCACTGAAACTGAAACCAACAACCAACCAGTCAAGTAGCTGCTGAATAAAGCAACTTCTTGAACTCTTGAGGGCTCTGTTTTTCCAGTCAGAGTAGACCTTGTGTTTCCAAAACACCAAGGTCGACCCATCAATTTTTATTTTTTTTTTGTTCAAGAAAGAGAAGAACGAGATTGGCAGGATCAGCTTGTTTTGGTTTCCACCCCAAACAAGGTCTCGAAACGGTCCAGCCCAGCAACCTTTTAACCAAACCAAGAGCTAGTTAGTTGAGTAAGCTAGTTAATCATGGCAGCACATCTGGTTAATCAGTAACTTGAATAATTCGAGCTACGTAGTTACTGTCTAACCAAGTAGTTAGTCAAGTCAGCTTTTTAAAACTTTGCGAATGCTGTTCATGTAGGGACCTTTTCTCCAACCCCATGAATCAAGTCGAATACGTCCGTCCAGCTATTGCTTCGAAGAGGAAAGAGGGGGCTAAGCAGTTGGTGACCGTTTACTCTACCAGGCCAGTTGCTTGTTAACAAGTCAACCTAGCTCTGGATATTGTAACTAGTGCCAGCTTTGTTCCAGGATTGCGATCGCAATTGATCCGTGATTGAGATTGATTGAATGCTTGGTCAGATTGCGAGCAGAAAACGCAGTTGTGGTTCGTGTCTCCACGTTGATTCATCGGACCCAATATCCCTGATTCAATGATGATTCAATTGATATCTGGTGAGCGTTAGGACCGCGATATGGTCTAGCCGCGTTTGGTCTGTCAATTGGTTGCAACTTGCAACTATCACTTATTCTTCATGATTTGATTTGATATTCGAAAAACTTGATTTCTCAGTAATTTAAACCAGCATACATTGCAAACCAGTCCATGTTACCACTTGTACACCCTTCTTTCAGACCACCAACCCAAGGCCTGGAGAAGGTCTGGACTGGCAGAAGAAAAAGTCGTTTGTCGCTACATGGTTGTTGCTGGCTCTGGCCACTTTTACCCTTTTTGGTCTCTTTGCCGCCGCAGGTTGATGGACGCGTTGCCTTGCGTCGCGCTGCGCTGCGCTGCTCTTTTTTTTTTTTTTTTTTTCATGCCACCAATGGAAGTTCGCAATGACCGCTTTGGGCGCTGGGCTTGATGCAATGGCCAGACGACGGGTGGGCTGGAGGTTTTAACTATCTCGTAGCGTAGATTACGGTTTCGTTCCCCGTTGCTGGGTCAAGCTTTGAGTTAGCGAACATGATGAACTAGCGCACCTCAGGAAACTGGCTGAGCTTTGGCGCGACGCGTGAAAAAGAAGAAGCTGGAATTCCAGTTCCATGGCTGGAAGGTCACAAAGTTCCCTGCTCTCTGCTTCATCTGCTTGCGAAGTGATCGTCAGGTCGGCTGTAACTCGCTGTAAGAACTCGTAACAAAGATTTCCTTTGAAATGGTTTCAATGCTCGCTTAGACAGACCAGACCCGTTGCTCGCGAACCAAGGCCAAACCGACAAGTACAACAGCAGCTTCTTGGACCTCATCATGATCAATCCACAAAGAATTTTCCCTTTGTTGCGGTGATTTGTTTTGCTATACCGCCAAAGCTATTAGCAAAAAAGCATTCAAGTCAAGCCAAGCCCATGAATGATGCTGAAGCCTGCCTGAAACCAGCAACTCCAGCAGTCGCAATAAACTTGAACCGCATTGGATTGATTGATTTACCGACTTTCTCTTGCGCGCCAAGCGACGAACGCGCACTAATTCAACTCTCGCGGTTCGACTTGTCTTGTCTGGACCAAACGCCGGTATCAAGTCAATTAACAACCCGTCTGTATATCGGTGGGCCAGTCCAAAAGACCGCAAGAACCGACAACTACGGCTCTGTTAATCCGTCGGAATCGTCTCTTCCTGTCGGAGATAGTAAAAAAAAACACCGTATTGTTCCGCCGGAATTGCCGAGGACAGGGCCCGTGCTCAACCGACCGATGGCCCCCCCAAACCCGAAAAAAAAAAAAAAAATTCTCAGGTCCCCGGCGCTTTGAGTTTCTTGCCCAACGGAAGCGCGGCCCCCCACATTGCTCATCGGCGGCCCTGGGTCCTGTTCTTACGGGTTCACGCCCTTGTTTGCCGGTCTTGACTTATTCCGAGAACCAGTCAAATTTTTTCTTTTTTTTCTTTTTTTCCAGTTCCAATGGGATGTAGTTTGGTGAAAAGTTCTGGACTAGTTGAGACTTTTCAAAAAGCGAGTTCCTCTCAAGTCTTGGACCTCGATCGATTAATGGTTTGATTGCGTTTAGTTACGAGTCCAAGCAGGCATTCCATTCAGTCCCTTTGCGCCCGCTCGTCTTGCTTTGCGCACCTGCTACTATCTACAAGTAACGCGTAGTCCTTCAGCTTTGTAGCAGTCGGTTTGCCCTGCACCGTTTGACTCTCTCTCGAGCCATTACTGGCGCTTTTTTGACCCTCGTTGTATCAATTGATTATTATGATCTACAAAGGAACGTATAGCTGTGGAAAGACCGCATCTCTGCAAGTGCAATTACTTTGTTAGTCGCTTATTTAAGTACTGTTCCAATGAATTGAAAAAAATAAAAATAAAATAAAAAATGGTATAACTCCAAGTGCAACCGCACTGGCGACAGTAAGAGGACCTCCTTGCTTGATTTATTGCTATTTTATTATTTGATTAAAAATATAAGTGAGTTTTTCTTGTAAATTGTTCACTTGTTCTGCTTGAAATTTTTACCTGAATTAATGCAGGTTCACTAAGGCCAAGTCAACTCTACTAAGTAGTTAGTTACTTTAAACTCCCGTCAATTCCCTAGCACCAACTTCGACAGCTCGTGATAAACGGCAGCATTATAACCAAAAGCTAGCTTCTTGACTTGGACATGCAATTTCATTCAACTGCCCAATTGAATTTTCAATGCGGCCATTTCTTCTCGCCAATTTTAGCAATCATGCTAAACGGTGGAAACAAACTATTTATTTCAAAAGAAAAAAAAAATATCTATCCTTTTATATACTCGTAAGACGGAAAGGGTATGGAGGGGTTCTACGAATGCTAATAAAATAATAATGCAGAGAGAAAAAAAGGTCGACTACGTATATGCAAAGGAAAATGGGGAAAGAGAGAAAATAAAGTAAAGAGAAAGAAAAAAGGCCGCGAGCACTGGGCTGGAAAAAGGAACAAGAAGCATGCAAACATGGCAGACAAAGGCAGAGAGCAAAACATGCGCTATCTCTTGTTGAGATGCGCGTCTTCTTCTTCGTCGTCGCTCAATGTAAGATCAATGACCTCAGAAACAGTTCTCTTGAGCCCTGGGTTGGCTGTGGCATTGGCTGCTGGGCTGGGCGCTCGCGCTGCTTCAGGCAAAAAATTGGCGGCAGCTGGACTGGGCATTCGCTCTGCCTCACGTAAAACGGTGGCTGCTGGGCTGGGCGCTTTCTCTTTCTCAGGCGGCACATAGGGAACAAACACACTGGTATGCTTGGGCGGAATGGGCGGCTTGTTTGGGTCGTACACCTCTGAACTCAAGTTCATGCGGTCAACTGATTGTGAGCGGTCTTCAGAAGTTTGCAAGAAAGTAAAATTGCGCTCTTGAGGCGGGATTGACGGCTGTCTTTCAGCACCTGGGTTGGACAAAGGAGATCGCAACTGCAGATTGGATTGAGGCGCATGGCTCTCGTTAAAACGACCTTCTGCGCCATTTGCATAAAGAGAAGGACTAATACCCTTGATCTCCAAAAGCATTGGAGCGTAGTCATTTCGTTGCAAATGGGCCTCATTGTAATATGAATGTTCTTCATTGTTGAAGAAAGAGGCGTTATTTTGCAAAACAGAAGCTGTTCCTTGGCGAGGCGACAAGTAACCGTCAACTGACGCCTGTCGGCTCACGCCAGATGGACTTCCTCTAGAGTCAATACGGCTACCAAGCGTCTGGAAAGATGCATCTTTCTCATATGATGCCTCTTGAGAATGAGAGCGATAGGCAGCTGGAGCAGTGGGAACTAACGAAGGCAATGGTGACGGCTTTTTTTGGCGGTCACTGACTGGGGAGTGACGCAAAATCGGGGTTTGAGCCCTGAGTCTTTCGCTCTCATCATGGAGTTCATGGTCCAAGCTTTTTTCCGCGGCATCAACACGCGAAGTGGTACTTGAAAGGCTAACAGATCTAGAAGCTATCTGGGGTGAACCATTTCGAGTACTTGACTGAGCGCTATCTCTTGACAAAGGCATTTCTCTCGTGCGGCTGTCACTTGCCAAATGGCTTTCGGGGCTGTGAACATTTTTGGAGCGCGCCTCTTCTGGAACCCGATCATACGGTTCAGGCTGGGATTGGGCCTTTGACGGGGACTTTGGTAAGGTACTTTTATGAGGTGCGTGTGGTTGGGCAGCGCTGGAATCACTCAAAGAATCTGCCTGAGTTGTCGCATTTGGCGATTCTGTTTCAGCTGGCCATATAGCAATCTCAGAATGCTCTGACTCTTGCCTCACAACTGGTGATTCTGGGGGAGTGGGAGAAGAAACTGAATTGGCAGCGGGAGCAGGAGCAGAATTATGCACAGTATCAGGAGCAGAATCAGCATGATCCTCTTCATCCGAGTCGGAAATTTCCAAAATCTCCTCTGGTAATGGCGCAAACCGATGACCAAAATTGCCAGACTTTGCAACAGATCTGTCACTATCGGAGTCAGATTCCTCTGAATCAGATAAAAGCTTGGTTCCTTTTGGCATTGACCATCTGCCCATGGAATCTATCTGTATTTCGTCCAGATCGTATGACTTAGTTCTGTCCAGAACATCGAGCATATATTCATCCAGCGCAAGCTCCTCATACAGTAATGCCTTATTGCAAATGGGGCATGACCAGGACGTAGCTTGTAATTGTAACTGGAGAAAGGAAGAAACATCAAAGCAGTCGACATGGTTGCAGTGAACTGATCTAACAGGGTCAATGAGCCGTCCGTAAGAGATCGGGCACTTCAATGAAGCAATTGTAGATATAGTGGTCACATCATCATCATTGCTGTCAATAATCATTTGGACAGTACAGGCCTTGGATATCATAGGCTGGCGCTTGATCCGATTAACCAAAGTGCTAAGAGCGACGGGTCGAGCCAAAACCGCCATGAAAACAAATGGTATTTTGGTGTCTTCCACTGTAATGTCCACAAGATTTGCCATGCGAAAATGAAGTTGGAGATGCTGTGTAATGTCAACGGGACGAGCAGTTCCTGGCCGGGTTTTGATACCCTTACAGGCTTTAAATTCAGTTGCATTAATCATGTGTTGATTGACACTTAATGAGCACTTTTCTGGATAAACAATCAAGTTGTCTTTTGGCTTCAAGGTCGACTGGTCGGCGGCGTAAATTAAAACCTGGAAATCATCCCGGGATATTCTGTCAATATCGTATTGTTTAAGCGTGAACCTCAACGTGACCCTTGTGGTCTTTTTGAGCCTGTCTGTGTTCGTGGCCGGTATGACGAGTTGCGGGGATAACGAGCGCTCTGAAGCATAAAATGGATTAGACCGAAAATGGACTGGCAATTCATTCCGCGTGTCGAGCGTGCTTTGTTTTGGCGCAAGGCTGGAATCACTGTGTTGGCGTGGCTTTGGCTGACTCACAGAATTTATTTTCAAAGCTGGTGAAGAAATTGGCGGCTCTATTCGACTTTTTGCGCTTGCGTGTGTCAGGTTTGCCGGCCGCTGGACGTGACTAGCATTTGCTGGTAATTCTGAAAGGGTAGCTGGACTTGGGTTTGATTGCTCTCTGGGTCGCTCGGGCTCGGGGGTCAGGGAGGATGGGGCTGAAGGCCGGGAGGGCCTTGGGTCCGCTGGGGGGTTAGAAGAATAATAAGCAAGCCTTGGGTCTCTCGAAACCAATTCGGAAGTAGCGACAGGCGGGGTGGGCAATGTGGGCGATATAGGTGATTCAGCGGGATGAGCTGAAGATGTATATTGTGGCCGATGAATTTCGCTGTCGACTCTTGAATCCGGCGCGGAATGTCGGGGAGGAATTGGTGCATTGTTGGGTCGTAGCGCAGAAATACTTCTGGGTCCACGCAAGTTTATCTCTGCTAAAATTTGCGCGACCTCAAGGTTCGATTTTACTTCGATTGGACCCTTTTTGTTTTTTTTTGTGATGGGATTCAGCTCCATCATCACCAAACGGTTCATATATCGGACGGGCGCGGTATCGCCATCCGCAAGCCCTTGGTCCATAAAGTGTATCAAGCGGTTTTTTGAATCTTGGATACTGCCCTCAATTCGTAAACCTATTTGGCCGAGGATATACCCTAGACTTGGATTGCTGAGTCGAGTCCTGATGTGCATACAACAAGCACGATATTGGGACCGCGTGTCCATGGTAGTCGAATGAAACCGATAAATGAATGTGGATCGTGTCTGAGAATAATTGTTGAGTTAAAGGTAGAGCTAGAGATGGTGACATAAAAGCATGGCTTTGAAGTAGCATAACCCTTCTAGTACATTCCTGTTTGAACGCTGCTGTTGTGTTGGAGTCGTTGTTGTGGTATGTAGTATTGACAGCAAACTTTAAAAAATTTTGCACTGGTAAAGTAGAGGTGGTAAGGGCGACACCAGACGACACAGTAAAACAGACTGTGAAAAGAGCGAAACGTCGATAAAGAAGTGAGTTTTGATATCCCGTGCTGTAGATGATGTTGAGTTGTAGTGGAAAGACCAAAATAAAAGGGTTTGGACTTTTATATCATTTTTTTTTGTACACTGTTGTGTCGAGCGGATTGGGAGTAGCAAAATGTCTCACCTGAGAAGTTGAGACGCACCAGAACTTCAAAAGTAATAGGTACTCGACATTCTTCGAGTTTTACGAACTTGAAACTATTCATTCAAAGTTGTTTGAGTGCATTCTAGACAATTGCTGTAGTCAGTGGGAAAGTTAAAAGTTCAGTGTGCATATTTGGCGCCATGTATTCATGGCGATAATGTGTCATTACAAGAGTATAAGTAAAATTAAGATGATTGTCCATTAACCCATTAATCCATCCTGACGTGTTCTCCAGAGTTGACCAAGATTTGTTCTCCAATCTTGACGTCCGTTGCATTTCTCAGCAGCTTGTAAGAAGCAATGGAAGCGCGCTGAGTATTGATGTCAAACACGCGGACGCCACGCACAACGCCTCCATAGCCGCCATAACCACCTTCGCCTGCACCTCCACCATAGCAGAGATACATGTCGGGTTGTCCCTCAACCCTGTTGTCCATGCAAAAGTTGTTTGCGTGATCGTGGCCAACAGTCAAAACCTTGACGCCAATTTTAGCCAGCACTTGGCGAGCCCCAGTGTTGAAGCGAGGAGCCGTGCAGCCCTCTCTGTACTCACCCATATATTTCATACCTTCGGTCCTATACTCAGGCACTGGGATGTGAAAGAATGCCATTGACATGTGAATATGACTATATTCGTCCTGCGCGGGTTTCAAAGATGTGTATGTGTCCTCCAGGTACTTGAGCTGGTCTTCCTTGATCCAGTCGTAGCCAGGGTATAGCTTAGGATTGGTAGAATAAGCGTGAGAGTCTAAGAAGTAAAATGTGAGGGCAGGGTCATGGCTTTTAGAACCAAGAACTTGGAGAACGTAATTGCCAATTCCAGACACATCAGCAGGCCCTGACTGTGACAGAGAGTATGGAAGCAAGCTAACAAATTCCATGAGGTCCTTGCGTGAAAGACTGCCCTCGTGGTCGTGGTTTCCAAAGACCATGGCGTAGGGGATTTTGCGCTCAATCAACGGCGCAACAACCTTCAGCATTGCTGTCTCTGAATCCGGTGCTGCTTGTCCAAAAATCTGATCGCCCGTCAAAGCAATGAAATCAGGCTTCTCGTCATCAAGGACCTTTGTAAGATATTCAAGAGTCCATGCATCTGCTTTGCAGTCAGTTGGTTCTTCGGGATAAGGATCCAAACACTTGCCGGGCCCAGTTGAGAAGTGAAGGTCTGCAATCTGCATTACTTTGAAGTTTCCAGATTTTTGAACTCTCAGCGTGACTTCGGGTTTTTCTTGACGTGGTCCAATTCTGAGTGAAAGTCGAGGCTCTGTCGAAAGGCCATCAATGTATCCGTCGCGCAGCTGCCACGATAGTCGAGGGTCCTTGGCATCAGAACCAAATAGCACATCACCTGCCGTGACTGCATTCGTAGACCTACTTGAGCCGTATTTGATCCATAGACCATTCTTCTTCTTTTTCCACCCGTGTTTCGAAATGTCTGAAGGTTGAATATTGGCGGCAGGCTCTTCGTCGGTGCCGGGGCTCACATCGCTGAGAACATATGGCGGTAACATGTTCCCATAAGCCTTTGAATCAGCTATAGTAGCGTCAACAACTACCTTGTCCTCTAAGCTCAGCTTGTCCTTGGATACCCTTTTCACGTAGACAAAAGACGATTTTGACCAACGCGTACCAAGACCGAGCTCTTTAGGAATTTTGTACCATCCGTCGACACCATTTGCGGGGCATCTGCTTTTCAAAACGCAGCTTTCTATCTTAATGTCGACAACGAGGTGATCAGGTTGTGTGAAAGTAAGTCGACTTTGATATGAAGGGGGAAGGATGCTGTAATATTGATCCACCAAAAGGACTGTCAGCGACAGTACTAGCAGACCAAACAGGACCTTCAGGATCTGACGAACCCACAGCCGAGGCAGCGATGGTAGACGCATGAATTGTATTGTTGCTTCCCTTTGCCGAATTGAATAAAAAAATAGAGAGGAAAAAAGGGGAAAAAAAACCCTCTCAGGAACAGGATTGGCAAAAGGGTTGTTGCCTTCCTGTCCCAACTAGATTTGAAGAGGCTGTTGCAACTCTGCGTTGATCTCTCGGTGTACTAAGCTTTTCAAAAAATATAAATTAAAGCAACTAACAGAACTATTCATGACATTTTACATTCTATCAACAGGGGTAAGGCCCAAGAGGCGCATACCGTTGTTGAGGGTTTGACGGGCAGCAGAGTAAAGGGCAAGACGAGCGGTAGCAAGCTCCTTTTCTTGGCCAGCAACCCAAAGGATGTCGTAGCAAGACGACACAATATGCGTAAGCTTGAAGAGGTAAGTGACAATGGTGGAGGGCTCGTTGGTGCGGTAAGCGTTGAGGACAACGTCAGGATACTGCGAGATGACACGGAGCAGCTCAATTCCGCAGGGCTCGCTAACGAGGCTGAGGTCAGCCTTCAACAAATCATCCTTAGAGATGGTCTCGGCCTTACGCTCAACAGATCGGAGACGAGAGTGGGCGTATTGCAAGTAGGGACCAGTGTCACCCTCGAAAGAGAACATGCGGTCCATGTTGAATGTGTAGTTGTTGACACGCTTGGCAGACATGTCCTGAATCATGACAGCAGAAATTCCGATAAGGTCGGCAATCTTGTCAGGGTCCTCGATTTGAGCGTACTTGGCCTCGTTCTTCTTCATGACCTCGTGCATGCGCTCCTTGGTCTCCTCGAGAATGGTGTCAAGGAAAACCACAGTACCCTTACGAGTAGACATACCGAGAACCAAACCAAAGTTGACGTGTTGGAGGTTCTTGGCCCATGGGAACTCCAAAAGCTCCAAAACCTTGAAGAACTGGGCGACGTGGAGATCTTGCTGGGAAGCAATGACGTAGACCATCTTGTCGAACTTGTACTTATCGTATCTTTCGGAGGCACCAGCAATGTCACGGGTGAGGTAAAGGGAAGTACCGTCACGTTTTTGAACAATGGCCTTGCCGAGCTTCTTGTTGTACTTGGTAAGGTCGACCAACTTGGCACCCTTGTCTTCGACAATAAGGCCCTTCTCCTGCATGCGCTCGCCAATAACCTTCATGGAATCTTCGCTAACCTGGGACTCACCAGAGTAACTGTCGTATGTAATGTTGAGACGGGCGTAAGTATCCTTGTATCTCTCGATACTGAGAGCACGGAACTTCTTCCAAAGGCCGACGGCAGCCTCGTCGCCATCAGACATTCTCTTGAAGAAGACACGAGCCTGCTCATCAATCTGACTGGTCTTGTCAGCAGAAGCCTCCTTCTCAGCTTCAATATCCTTGTTGATGGCAACGTAAACCTCGAAGAGATGGTTGATAGCATCCTTCTCAAGCTTCTCTTCACTGCCGTACTTTTCGAAACCGACACCAAGAACACCAAACTGCTTTCCCCAGTCACCGAGGTAGTTTATCCGAGTAACGTCAAAGCCGCAGATCTCGTGCAAGTTGGCGAGGAAACCACCAATAATGGTACTTCTCAAGTGGCCAGCGTGGAAAGGCTTGGCAATGTTGGGGGAGGAAAATTCGACAATAACCTTCTTGCCAACACCGATAGAGGCCTTACCGTAGTCCTCCTTTCTGGTGAGAACGTCCTTGATGACAATGTCGGCAAGAAGCTGGGGGTTGAAGTGGAATTGAATGAAGGGACCCTTGGGCTGGGCCTCACGAATGTACTTGCCGTTCTCAAACTTGCCGGCCCATTCAGTAGCCAAAGCATCGGGCTTGGCTCCCTTGACGCGGAGACGGGGAATGGGGATGATGAGGTCACCACGCTCAGAGGTGTTGGTCCACTCGAGAGCTGGGAAGATGAGATCCTCAGCAACGCCGGAAACACGAGCAAGCTCCTTAGTGATGTAAGATCGGAAGATGTCGAAGGGGTTCTGGACGGGGTTGGCGCCAGGGTAGACCTCCAATGGCTCCTCAACTCCCAATCCCTGGAGTTTCTTGGTCAAGTCAGCGATTTCAGTCATTGTGATGTTGTGGGAAGGATATCGAACAAAGTCCTGTCCTTTCTTAGCGCTAGCAAAATTAAAACGAGTGGTGTGAAGGCGTCTGTAAGATTGACAGCTTGGGGTCGGTAGATGAGTAGCTTGCTTGGAGAGAAAAGTGCGTGCGACTCGATGGCAGAAACCTGACATATATAACCGTGATCCAAGCACCTGTAGGTTCGAAAATTTTTTAAACTTCCCAATAGACAAGGCAAAACGAACCAGGGCCACGGCTTTCAATGACTCTGGCTATGAGTAATTAATCCGGCAGGGTAAATATCTGGATTATGCAATAATTGATAATCATTATATAATCATATTTGTGATTAGGTAATATAAGTGGGCATCCGAATTACTCGCCATACAAAAGACACCAACTCCATTGCAAGTTCATTCACGACTCAATTAGAAAGTCTCTCACTAGTCAAGACGTAAAAGCCAATTACTAATGTTAATGCTCAATCGCAATACCTGTTTAGTATAACTCCAACTTATTAAAACCTTGGTAAGGCTAGAAAAAATATCGCCAGCCCCACATAAATCAAAGGCTGTTGAAAAGTGAACCCTAGAAACTTTTGCCTACTTTACTGTTACAAGCTTAGCAAGAACTCAAGGCTTTGCAAGTTTGAAACATTTCCACCAAGGCCGCGAAGGGAACGCAGACGAAGTAAGCCAACTGCATTGCCGTCGGAAAATTATATTTCAACCGCTCTTGAGTTTTCCTTTTGTTCCTTTTCCGCGTCAAATTTCAACCTTCCTTCACAAGAACACGTCGTCGACTTTTTTTTTCTACTCTTCCCCTTCTTACCTCTTTATAGCTCACGACGCATTGTACAATGTCGGCAAAGGAGGAGTTTGAGCTATCGACGCGCAAGCGCAATAACGCGCCCGCAAACCTTTTGCCGGTGGCAAGCAACAACTGGGCCGAAAGTGCGGCAATCGACGAGCCGGGCGTTGGCGTTGCCAGCGAAAAACCCTCACTCAGTTTGACCCAACTCTCGGCCACAGACCGCAGCAAGTTTTTCATCTTGGTCTTTTTATATTTATTACAGGGTATCCCTGTCGGCCTCGCGTTTGGAAGTATCCCGTTCTTGCTCAAGACCAAGTTGAGTTATGGCCAGGTCGGTATTTTTACGCTGGCGTCGTATCCGTACAGTTTGAAGCTGCTGTGGAGTCCGATTGTGGATGCGGTGTTTAATAGGAGTTTTGGACGACGCAAGAGTTGGATCGTGCCGGTGCAGACCGTGAGTGCGTTTGCCCTCATGTACCTGGGAGCCAAGGCCGAGGTGCTGCTTGAAGACGCAGAGAAGAACCTGGGAACCATCACGTTCATGTTTTTCACACTAGTGTTTCTCTGTGCCACGCAGGACATTGCAGTGGACGGGTGGGCATTGACATTGCTCAGCCAGGACGCCTTGTCCTACGCATCAACGGCCCAAACAATTGGCCTCAACACTGGATACTTTACATCTTTTACCGTTTTCCTTGCCTTCAACTCTCCCGAGTTTGCAAACAAGTACTTCCGGGCCGAGCCTCTCGATGTAGGCGTCGTCACCCTCAGCCAGTACCTGACGTTTTGGGGCTGGACATATCTGATTGTCACCATTCTTATAGGCGTGTTCATGCCCGAAGACAAGCACAAGACCGACGAGGGCGGCATCAAGAGCGTTTACAAGAGCATGTACCGCATGCTGTCGCTGCCCAATGTCCAGATCCTGATCATGGTCCATGTTGTGGCCAAGATTGGATTCCAAGCCAACGAAGCCGTTACCAACTTGAAGCTGCTGGAAAAGGGCTTGTCAAAGGAAGATTTGGCGCTTACCGTCTTGATTGATTTCCCCTTTGAAATCATTTTCGGATACTATGCTGCGAAATGGTCGACGGGCCAGTACCCCCTGCGACCCTGGATGCTTGGTTTCCTTGGCCGACTCGGATCTGCCTTCTTGTCCATGCTCTCAGTCGTGGCCTTTCCCAAGTCCGGCAAAGTCGGGTTTGGGTACTTGCTCATTGTTATTCTTACGCACGTTTTGGGCTCGTTCATGAGCACCGTCCAGTTTGTCAGCATCAACGCCTTCCACACCCAAATCGCCGACCCGCTTATTGGCGGCACGTACATGACCACGCTCAACACCATCTCCAACCTCGGCGGGCAGTGGCCCCGCATTATTGTGCTCTACTGCGTGGACTGGTTCACGAGCGCGACTTGCACACCATCAGACACCAGCAGCTCCACTACGGCACTGGAAAAATTTGAGCCCTTTTCCTGTGTCATTGAGGCCGACAAGACACGGTGCAAGAGCCTCAACGGGACGTGCGCCATCCAGACTGACGGCTACTACGTCGCCAACGTCATTTGCATTACTGTCGGTTTGCTGCTGTTCTTTGGCTGGATTAGACAGCGCATGACTTACCTGCAGTCTCTGCCCACTGCCTCCTGGAGAGTGCAAGAGAAATATTAGATCTCAAAATCTATCGCACACGAAATCAAAAGCATTCTACATAGACACTTTACAAATGAACACCATTATTTTCCTTCTTCTTCCATGTTAGTTATTCTAGAGTCCGTAATAACATTTCTATATATTCTAATATTATCCAGCTAAATTCATTTCATTACATTAATTAAACATTTTTTACTCTTCCAAGTAAAGGGCAGTCTTGGCGGCGGTGATGATGGTGTCGGGGGTAGGGAAGGCAAAGTCCTCGAGCTCCTTGGCGTAAGGAGTGGGGACCTCAGCACCAGTGACACGGCCGACGGGGGCGTCAAGGTAGTCAAAGGCCTCAGACTCCATGATCTGGGCGCAGATCTCGGAACCAAGACCAAAGGCAGGGAAACCAGCCTCGACAGAAAGAATGCGGTTGGTCTTCTTGACGGAGTTGATAATGGTCTCGAGATCAAGAGGCTTGATACTGCGGAGGTTGATGACCTCGGCCTCGACGTTGTACTCCTTCTTGAGACGGTCGGCAGCGTTCAATGCAGTCTCGACGTTGCGGGAGTGGCCGACAATGGTGATGTCAGAACCAGCACGCTCGATCTTGGCCTTGCCGAAGGGCAAGACGAAGTCGTGTGAGAGAGCCTCCTCAGAGACCTCAAAAGTCTCGTTGTAAAGAATCTCGTTCTCGAGGAAGATGGTGACGTTGGGGTCTCTGATGGCAGCCTTGAGGAGACCACGGCAGTCCTCAGCAGAGTAAGGAGAGACGACCTTAAGACCAGGGATGGAACCGTACCACGAGGCGTAGTCCTGGGAGTGCTGAGCACCGACACCGGCAGCGGCACCGTTGGGACCACGGAAGGTGACGTTGCAGACCTGAGTACCACCAGACATGTAGAAGGTCTTGGCACCAGAGTTGATGATTTGGTCAATGGACTGCATGGCGAAGTTGAAGGTCATGAACTCACAAACGGGCTTAAGACCAGCAAGAGCAGCACCAACACAGAGACCAGTGAAACCCATTTCAGTGATGGGGGTGTCGATAACACGACGCTCGCCAAATCTGTCGAGAAGGCCACGGGAGACCTTGTAAGCACCGTTGTACTGGCCGACTTCCTCACCCATGAGGAAGACGTCGTCGTCCTTGTCCATCTCCTCGGCAAGAGCAGAGTTCAAGGCATCTCTGACAGTCATCTAATGTCCAAAGGTTAGTTTCGGTTCGAGGCAAATAAAGTTGTCGGAGTCCGGAAAAATAGGGCAAGGGCAAAACCCACGACCACCACTTTTTTTTTTTTTTTTTTTTTTTTTTTTTTTTGACGGTGTTGTTGTGTGCCCCCACTATGGGTCTAGGGCGAAAAAAAGAAGCACCACTGGGTAAAGTTGGACCACAAGGGCATTTTAATCGGAGAAACAACAACACCGGGTCCGCAACAATGACGATGGCGCGGAACAAACGGAGCAGGAGGGTGCAATTACTTACAGTGACAGGGCCGCCGGCGGAAGAGGCAGGGCGCTTTTGTGCGAAGCCAGCGGTTCTGAGCGCGGCCTGGAAACCAACTGAGGGGCTAACGATGGATGGCGACTTGGGCACCAAGACGCTGGACTTGGGCTTGACGAGGCCGGGGGTGGTGAGAGTGGAGGCCAAGCGCTTTGCACTGGAGGAACGAATGGCAGTGAATCTCATTGTGACTGGAGGAGGCCGGGAAGAAACGTGCGTGGGTGTGTGAGCGGGTTCTGAGGAAGGATTTGGAGGAGAGAAAATTTCTGAGGGAGAAAACATTTTTTATCAGAGGAGGAGGGACAGCGCAAGGCGAGGGTAAGGGCTGCGTGGATTGGCCCAACGTGCGAGTGGGAGGAGGGGTCGCTGGTTCCCATTCACAAGGCTGTTGGGAATTTGCTACAACGGAAATACTAAGCATGAATTGATGGCAGATGGTTACTATTAGTACAGAGAGCGGTCAGTTACAGGTTATTCGTGATCAATGAGAAGGACAGCAGCGCTACGCAATGCGCCCGTAGTTGGGGTCAATCTCGTACCCGGCCGCCCGCGCAATCTTGGCCACCTGCTCAAACGCAAAGCTTATGAGCGCCTTGGCCAGACCCGTGCTCTGGCGGCGTGCCTTGGCCGCACCCGACTCCTGCTCAAACTCGCCTGCGCTCGCGCTCATGGGCAGCACGTTGTCGCTGGCGCTGAGACTGATGAACAATGCAAACGGAATGAGCCACACGCACAGGCCCAGGAACGACGACACCTGGGCAAAAGGAGGGTGCACAGGGCCGCTGTAGTCCGGGTTGCTCTTGTAAATGGCGTAGGGCGGCGTCGCAGGGTCCGTGAAATGCTTGAACCACAGGTAGTGGTTCACAATCACCATGACGCAGCTCGCAATAAAGCTACCGCTGGTGAGCGAGATGAATGGGAATCGCTTCAAGTTTTGCAGATAAACCACATTGGCCGTGATTGAGAAAAGCGTAATCTTAAACGGGAACCCGTCGAATATTAACAGCAGAAAGTGCACTGCAATGATTGAGTAGATTATCCGCGTCAGCAGCCGTTTGGTGAATACCGTGTGTTCTTCGACCTGCTCCGAGATGAAGTAGAGCCCCGACGCAATCGCCAGCGTCAGGAAAACAAATGAGAATGCAATGCCGAAATATGACAGCAGCTTTAAGACAACCATTGATGTTATGTTCTTTTTTTGTAAATGCTGAGAGTAATAAATAGGGTCGTAGGTGTAGATGCGCGCGGTAACTGATGGTTCCAAGCGGGATCAACCAAAAAGAGCCACGTTGAAGTGAAGGGCCCGAATCAAAGCGCAAAAAATAGCCGTTTTTCGCAATTGAGAAACCAGAATAGACTCCAGTACCGTCGTGTGTAATTTATCAATTAATACCGACTATGTGATTTCTCCAAGAAGTGCTGTTTCCGCTGGATCAGTTGAGAGAAGAGAAACAATCTGGCGCAGTTTTGTTTGGTGCTGGGTTTACTGTGTTGGAGCACACACGCGCGCACTTTGAATTCGCTGTATTTTTATTCGGTGCGGGTGGGAGAGAGTGCTGAGATGTTCTGCTGCTAGCCTGGAAAATACCACACTCGACCTCGGCCCTCCAGACACAAACCACGACGACGATTAGAATAGACTGGCACGGTGATGAAGACTTTCTAAAATGCAAACTGTAGTAACACATCATGTAGCGTTGCTTCAATTTACGGTATTGCAAGGTTCTAGCACTGTGGCCTGCCTAAGTCATGTATTGGCCCCCACCTGCCTTTTCTAAACTTCAAGTGTCTTCAAACACCGAAATATCCGTACCTAGAATACAGACAACCCGAAAGATTCAACAGTCTTGAAACTGTGAACTTGTGTACCACTTATGGGCGTATGCACGGCACTTGTACAGTCCAGTGAGTTGTGCTGTCGAAGCCAAAGTCAACCTTAAGCCAATTCGGCTGGACTCCGCCAACAACAGAGTATGCAAAGGACTCGAGCCATTTGCGTCACGCTTTTGTACAGAACTACGATAGTGTCCAAGTCCGATTGCAAGCGAAACAAACCACTTGACCTTCATGGTATAATATCAACGAAGGGTGGCAAATAAGCTTGTCAGCCGTACCACCTGCAATCGAAATTTACCACCCGTTCAACCAGCCAAGCCAAGTCGGTCGTTGAGAGAACAGGATTGATTAAAGTTAGCACTTTGCTTAGTTTTGAGATTGGTGATTAATGCAATAAAATTATGTATGTGAGTGGAACAGAAAGGAAAGAACAAGACAAACTTCATGAAATAAACTCGTAAAAATGAATCAACAAATGAACAATAAAAAAAAAAAAAGAATGCAAAATAGAAATAGACGACTTTGATTTTTTGCCACCGAAAAAGTTGAACCAATCAAGCTCGCGTCAGTCCAACGTCTGCTTTACTACGCGGGGTGCGGCATCTGAAGGGCAAATGCCTGAAAATGCGCAATTTGGGGCTTGAGCCTGTCAACTTCTTCTTGCTCCTTGGCCAGCTTTTGCGCATTGGGAGCGCCATCAGAAAACAGCGCCAAGCGGTCAAGGTAATAGGCCTCTGACATTTTCTCGGGAATGAGCCGTTTCAAGGTATCAGCAACAATGGTTGTGGATTTGCTCGCGTTTGAAGTGGCATTGTCTGAAATTGCTGGTGCAGTGGACTCAAGTGCCTCGATTTTGATGGACACTTCGCTCGAGGCAGCTGTGGATGGTGCTTGAGCTTGATTTGAAGTCTCTTTCTCAGTCCCTGCAATAGACGGCTGTGCCTGGGCTGGCGCAAATGCGCCTGGAAGAGTCGCCTCAGTTTCCTTGTCCTTTGCCTGAACAGCAGAGCTTGGCTCTGTTGAAGCATTAATGTTGGAACCTTCATTTCCGGCATGCCCTATTTGTACACCAGATTCATGCAACGTATTAGTAGCTGCCTCTGAGGACTCGTCCTGTGAAGTCGGATTGGCTTGGCCAGGTTGGGTAGATAGCTTTTCAGTGGAGCTGGGAGACTGACTGGCAGCTAAAGGTGAACGTGTCGCCGCTGATTTGTTGGGCCAGGCCACATGGGTGAAAATAGTTTTTGGAGGAGCATTGGGTACAGTCTCCTGTGGAGAAAACGCTGGAAGAGAGATATCACCCAGATGTTTAAGCGCTAGAATTTGTGCAATGACACCATGCACTTCTTTACCAGAAGTGAGGGTCAGAACGACTCCATTATGAGCTGTCTTTGAAATTCTGTGCTGAGCAAACCGGCCCATGGTCTCGTTACAAAAAAAATAGAGCTTTTCCAACCATGCAATCTCCTTGTCGGTGTAATTGGCACTTCGGCGTTTCACCAGCTCTGGAATAGCAAGCGTACGGTAAATCAAGTTTCGCGAGTCCAGCTTTAGCATTTGGCTCACACCGACCGCCACGGATGATTGCGGCAAACCTGGTTTACTTGTGGAAAGAAGAGCCACAGACTCCAGTTGAGTCACATGGAGAACGTTGACCAGTTGGAAACATGACTCAAGGGTTTTCTCTACGAGCTGGACCAGCTCCGCTTTATTCAAATCGTACTTTTGCACAAAGTTGAGAACTGACTCGCTCACTAAACGGCCCAAAGAATTGACTGCAATAACAACGCGGATCTTTTCTTCAAGGCCCATACTTAGAAACCTGGTTCTGAATGGAACAGCCGTAAGAAGCGTTTGACGCAGAGTGCTTAGCACAGGTGGCGCGGACTCCTTATCACTTGGTTTAGTAGTGGAGCTAGGTTGCACAGAATTTGCAGTGGGAGCAGTGACGGGTCGAGGCTGTACTGAAGTTGAGCCAGTAGTAAAATGGGATGCCACAGGTGTTTTAACAGCAGACTTTGACCACGAAGACATTACGCTGGCAGCAGTAATGGATCTCTGTTGTACTGACGACACAGTGGCAATAGAGTTTGGCCGCGCAGACGTTACGCTGGCACTAGTGTTGGGTCCGGGCTGTACTGAAGTTATATTCACAGCAGAGCTTGATTGCACAGGATTGGCGGCAGAAGAGTTCGGCAGCGCGGAAGTTCCACTGGCAGTGGTAATAGGGCTAGGCTGTGCAGAAGCTGCACTAGCAGCAAAGCCTGATTGCACAGGCACCGCGGGAGAATTGGGTTGCGGCTGTACTGGAGCTGCACCGGGAGCAGAACTTGGACGCACAGGAACGCCAAAAGTGGGGGATACTGGCGCAGCAGAGGCTGTAGATGCATTCTGTGCACTGAATTGCCGTGAACGTGCTCCTTGGTTTGACACAGCAGCATTCCAGACCTGGGCAGACCCTTGCAAATAAGGCGACAATGCATCCACAAAAGAAGTTGCCCTGTTTTGCGGACCTGAAGTTGCCTGGGCCATTGCAGCTGGGGCTTTGGATGTTGCTTGTGACGGCAGTGAATAAAACGAATTGGCAATGGGAGGACTGGGTACAGGCTGCACAGTTTTCTTGGCGAAATAACCAGACAATTTGGAAATAGCGAAGCGCAAGTTTTCCTGTGCCACCAAATACCTGGCATAGTTGGGGGTGCCATAATCAATTTCGAGACTGGTGACTAAGAGTCTGCCCATGAACTGCTTCACTTGTGCCTGCGCGTCAACGTTTTTGGCATCTTGCCGCAAAAACGTTTCCGTCATGGCAGAAAGCAAAGCAACTGTTTCGATTCGAATTCGGAGCTTGCGGGTCTCACAGTAAAATGAATCCATCTTGCTGAAATATTTCTGAATCTAAAAGAGTAAAAGTAAGTAAAATGCTATGGCAAGGAGAGAAAAAAAAACAACAAAACTTACCTCACTCTGAGTTGTACCGAAAACACCAGCAATGTGGGACAAGACATAATTCTTGCAAATGGTTTTGCAAATCGATTGACACTCTTCATGGTAAATAGCTCTTAGTACCGTAATGTTTTCAAAATTCGCATGAGAGACGGTGATGCTGAAGGCATGTGAATTGAGTTGTCCCAACAGGCGGTAGAGGCTTTGTTGTTGGGCAATGAAATTCAAGCAGAAACTGGAAAAGTCAACGGTTTCGAGGTTTGGCGTGGAGCCGGCTAAAATAGACGTTAGCGGCAAAAGGTTGATTCTGGGGCCCGGTGTGGTGGGCCGTTGCGTGGGCTGTTGCGGTGGCTGGGTCGTTAACAAGTTTTTCTTGACTTGCTCCAGATTGTCATGGCTTATATAATCAGCGGCGGCTGTTGAGCTTTGGACGGGCTCGGCTATTGGTGGTGGCGGTGGCGATATATCCGTCTTTTCGGCGGCAGGCTTTTGAGACTTGTAAATGGTGGCCCTTCGAGGCGTGATCAACATGGGGTTTTGGGACGTTTCAAACGTGACGTGTAACTGATTGTAAACTCCCTTTGCCCCAAGTCGCGCGCTGTCGAATACCGAGTCATCATTACACCTTTTGTTTTTGTTGTTGTTAGCACAACGGCGAAAAAAGATGGGAACGGTAATTGTACATCAAATGAAAATAAATAAATAGATAGACCCTACTTTTCATGAGGAGATAATGACGACTGTGGTTTTTTCAGCACGTTGGGAGAGTGGAATTGCGTAAGAAACTTGTCTGGCTTGGTGAAGAACTTGTATGACTTGATGCTGTAAACAAATGGAAATCGTTAGTGCATGAAACAAAAAATGAAGAATAGAGCAACCGATGAAGAAAAAATTATTTTCTTGGCCATACCTTTGTGTGGATTGCGCCGACGACGAGATTTCTTGGTCGTCTGCCAGGGTTTGGGTATCGTCATGAACGGTAGATGCTTGTTGGTCCAGCTTCTGCATGCTGGTGGCTGGAACCTGGGTCTGAGAAGGAGCTAGCGTGTCTGTAATTATACGCACTTCCCCATCACTGTCGCTATCCTTGTCAGTTACTGGAGATGCTTGTTTAATTCGCTTAACGCGTAGTCTTCCACCATATTTCCGGTTCCGCTTGTGCCCTGTTCCATTGGAGAGTGGACTGTTGGCCGGAATGATTTTGTATGCATTTTTCAAAAACTCAAAGAGTCGATCGTAGAAGTCTATCGATGGAAACTTTGTAGTTAGGGTCTGAATCGCATCATCTAGTGACAGTGCAGTCACTTGCGACGTACCCGGTCGAACGGCACTCAACACTGCTTCTTTTCGCGGTTGCGTTCCTGGAAAAGAGAGCGCGACATCGAAACATTCGTCTACTAAAGAACTGATGCTCTGAGGGTCAATCTCAGAATAATTATCAGACTGTGAGCTTCTTTTATCCCTTAATCTCTGTATGGCGTACTGGGTAACACCCTCTATAAGCACTGGCCCTGTAGAGATGGATTGAAAAGATAGTAGAAAGCCATTAGGAACTGCTCGTATTAGCGCGAGCAAATCCTCTGTGTGGCTTGATGTTTCGGTTGCAAAACACAGATAAAGCGCAGCAGTCGCAAAATTGAGCAAACAGACTGGTTTCTGCAAACTATCGCCCAGCTCCCCTGTAATGGGATATATGTACTGGCAATTCTGGTAGCTGACTTTATACATGTTTACAATGTGGAAAAACCGCTGGGCTGCGTTTCCGGCATCTGAGTACGGGTCGTGCCGTAGCGTATGCCTTAGCTTTGCAATATCATTCTGGGCAAACAAAAACTCAAAAAACGACTGGACATCGCGCGTCAGCGAGTCCCTGTCGAACCTTGCCAACGGGATGTTGATGCGTTTGACATTGAAACTGGTTGGGGCCTTGACGATGGCATGGCCTAACATTGTTCAATGACAAATGAGATGCTTGCAATGAAATGCTTGTAATAAAAGAGAAAAGGAAACAACAAATTTAGAGAAAAAAAAGTGATGAGGAAGAGGAAGGGAGGTTGTGGGAGAAAATGCGGATTTTATAGATTTTTATTTTGACGCGTCTCGGGTGAATCACTCATGTGCGGTGGAAAACAAAGGGCAACGGCGCGTTCAGAAACTAAAAAACACGGCAAAAGCTGAAACCGTCTGAGTCCTTAATTTCTTTGCTGAGAAGTCCGGGGCCGTTTGAGAACTCGCTCGGAACGGCAAAAGAGAGCGGTTCCTGACTAAGCGCGGTGTAGCGAATTGACTCAAAATTCTAATTTCCAAACCTTCCAGACCAGTTTGCACGGTGATTCAGAAAACTCGGGTACAAAAACGCAACACAGAACCGAGAAATGGAATTTTCTGCCCTATAAATGCACTAAGCGTACTCTCGTGACCCGGGCCCGAACCGAGTCGCAGCGTCCCGAACCCAGCCGGGTCCCGCTTACCTCAGCCAGGGCAAGGGCGCAAACCCCACACCCGAGCCCGAACCCTCCTCCTCCGGCCAACCGACGTTGCTTGGGACCGGATCTTTATGAAATCATAGGCGAACCCGGTGGTGGTGATCCAGACTACTCTTCCTCCATCTTACAACAACAACCCGCTGAGGATCAATTGTATATAAACCCCGGTCCATCCCTTTTTTTTATATTATGAATAGAGTCAGGCTCAACTTGAAGTCAATTCCAGCAGCTCGATACAATACTTACTGCAGCAACCTTGCTTTGCGATTCAAGCAACCGACACACATCATGAGCAGACACCTGACGACTTTGGATAAACTGCAGCGCAGCTCGACGTTCACGGACGCGTTGCCCGCGGACTCGGTGGTGCCTGACGAGGCCGCCTTCAACTCGGTCGAGGACGCAAAGGCCCGCACACAACGCCGAGTGCTGGGCATGTACACATTTCTGCGGCCAGAGGAACGCAACCGGTACCAGTTGCTGGCCTACTCCAAACCGGCATTGCGCGACTTGGGTCTCAAGGACAGTGAGGCCCAAACCCAAGAGTTTCAGGATTTCGTTGCGGGCAAGTACGCTGGCGACCGCAAGAACGGTGACCCGCTGCCCTACGCTGCCGCCTACGCCGGGCACCAGTTTGGCGTGTTTGCGGGCCAGCTCGGCGACGGCCGCGTTGTGAACCTTGCGCAACTCAAAAACGCCGAGGACCCCGACGCCACTTTATACGAGATTCAAATCAAGGGCGCGGGGCTGACGCCTTACAGCCGGTTTGCGGACGGCCGCGCTGTGCTGCGAAGCAGTGTGCGCGAGTTTCTGGGCAGCGAGGCCGTGGCCGCTTTGGGGATCCCCACGACGCGGGCGCTCGCCATCACGGGTTTGCCGGGAACGTTTGCGCGCCGCGAGCGCGGGCCCGAGGAGTGCGCGCTGGTCACTCGCATGGCCGAGTCCTGGGTCCGTCTTGGGTCGTTCACGTTTGCCAAGCGTACAGGCGGCATTGAGCTCGTCCAGAAACTGTGCGACCATGTTATCAACGACGTTTACGGGGGCGTCGATAACCTCGAGCCTCCCAACAGCGACGAAGAAAGGTCCGAGATCCAGGCCAACCGGTACGTGCGGCTATACCGCACCATTGTCAAGCGCAACGCTTACATGCTCGGCCGGTGCCAAGTGTTTGGCTTTTTGAACGGCGTGCTCAACACGGACAACACCTCGGTGCTGGGGCTCAGCATTGACTACGGCCCGTTCGCGTTCATGGACTCGTTTGACCCGCTCTACACGCCCAACCACGACGACGGCAACTTGCGGTACAGCTGGAAACAGGTGCCCACGAGCATGTGGTGGAACCTCGTGCGGCTTGGCGAGGACGTGGGGGAGCTCCTCGCTGCTACTCTTGTCCCCGGCGCGCTCGAGGGTAAAGCGCCCGTCCAGTTTGGTGACGACGACGCCCTTGTCGCCAAGGCCCAAAAGATCGCAACGGAGGTCATCAAGGACGCCGGCGACGAGTACCAGCTGTGGTACCAAGCGGCGTTTGACGCGGGCTTCCAAGAACGCCTGGGCCTGACCACGACGCAGTCCGGGGACCACGCCCTCTACCGCAACATGCTCGGCGTCCTCGAAGACGCCGGCGTCGACTTCAACCAGTTCTTCCGCGCTCTCGGCCAGTTCCCCCTGTTCCTTGATGGCGCGGAAACGAAGGAGACCGAACAGGAGCTCAAGAAACGGGTGCGCGCGGAGGACGCCAAGCTGCTACCCAAGGAGTTCGCGCCCACGTCCAGCGCGCGCCCGGACTCGGCTGCCCAGGAACTTGCCGGCTTCCTCGTCCGCCTCCGCGACCGCCTCGCCCTCGAAGGCTCCACCGACGACAGCGCCCGCAAGGCCCGCTCCGACGCCGTCAACCCCAAATTCGTGCTCAAGAACTACATCCTCGACGAGGTCATTGACTCCCTCACAAACAAGGCCCCACCGTCCAAGGAAAGCTTAGACCGCACCTACGACACGACGAAACTGGACCAGGTGTTGCAAATGTGCACAGACCCGTTTAAAGAGACGTGGGGGTTTGACGTGGTGGACGAAATGCGGTGGACGGGCGAGGTCCCCAAGTTCCTGCGCGACCAAATGCTGTCCTGCAGTTCTTGAGAGGTTATAAGGAAAAAAAAAATGGGGTCTTCATTAATATCTAATATTACTATCAATAACTATTCAGCAGCACGTCAATTACAAACTTTTTTTTTTGCGTCTTTTTCATATTTCAAATTGTTTTTTTTTTTAAGAATCATCGGGGTTGGCGACTCTTAGGATTTTTCTGCTATAGTCGCGCTCGTCGGCAATGCTGCCCTCGCTGAGCCGTCGCTCGCCGAGCATGACGGGGTTGAGGCGCTGGTCAATGGCCATGAACGAGTTCGGGAGCGCGCCGTTGGCCGCGTTACCCCCACCGCCGTTGGGTCCACCAAACGTCATCTTGTCCTCGCCGCGCACGCTAAAGGGGTCGGTGAAGCCGAGCGGGCTCTTGCTGGGGATATATGCGTTTTGGCGGTTGTGCTGGCGGTGGCGCCAGAGGAGGATGAGCGCGGCGATAATGGCAATGGCGCCGAGAACGCCGACGACAATGCCCGCAATGGTGCCGCCGCTCACGCCGCTTTTACCACTGTCAGAGTCGTCGGAGCCGCTGCTGGGGCTGCTGGACGGCGAGCTGGTGGTGGACGAGGTTGCGTGGCTGGTAGCAGTGCCGGTCGCGGAAGACTCGTTGTTTGCAGTAGAGGAGGCCGACGAGGCCGAGTCCGTGGCCGTGGCCGACGTGCCTGTGGACGAAGCGTCCGATGCATTAGTGGTGGTGTCTGAGTTTGTAGAGGCTGAGTCCGTGGCCGAGGTGGAGCCTGACGTGGCGGACGAGGCGGAGGTCGCCGTGTGTGACGTTGTGGACGCTGCTGACGAGCTTTCACTGCCGCTGTGGTCAGCACCGTTCCACAGCTCATTGACCCAGTACGAGTAAGAGTCTGAACCTCCGCACATGACGGTGCCAAACCCGGGGCAGGGGATGGTGCAGTCGGAGGCCTGGTTCGTGGGCTCTGTGTCTGTGCAGTAGCAGTTGAACTGGCGAATGTACATGTAGTGGTAGTCGGAGCAGTTGACCTGGCAGTAGTCGGAGGTTTGGAAGGTGTAGTAGGAGCCCTGGACGTCGCTGTCCGAGTGGTCCGAGAAGCAGCCGAGACTGGAGACCTGGTAGACGGCCTGGGCGTGGGCCGGCACGGCGGAGAGGGCGACGAGGCCGGCGACAAGCAGACTTAGTGCCATGATGCCGTTGGGTGGTTTGTGTTGTGGGTTGGTGGGTAGATGTGGCTATAAAGGGGGCGAAGGCCAAACGAAAAAAAAAAAAAAATCAAGCACCAGTCTGGGAGGAGAGTTTTCCAAACAAGGCTCAGAGTCGAGGTCGAGGTCGAAGCGAGTGTCGAAGCGAAGCGCAGTGGGAACGAGCGTCGGTATCGAGAAGGTTAACTAAAGTTCGCGCGTTGTCGGGGGGCAGTGTCTGGCGGATCCAACGAGCGGCCAAGCAAGTAATTTAAAAAATAGCCAGCCGAAAAAAAGAAACAAATTTACAGGAACAGCGAAGCGTTAGAGAAGAGTCGTCGTCGTCGTCGCAGTCGTTCGTGGCAAACAAATAAAAATCAAACAGAAAAGCAGGAAACTAAACGAGCGGTCTTCGAGAAAAAGGGCGGTGATGGCGAAGAAGAAGAAAAAAAAAAAAGGGAGAAATTTGGATAAAAACACAAAAAAATAAAAATAAAAATAAAAATACAAAAAATCATGCCCAGAGTCCACGGAAATGGCACCGAGTTCGACAGACGGGACCCGGGACGCGCACCGACAACCTTCGCCACGCACTCGAAGCCTGTATTGTCGACGTTGTTGTCGCGAATCTTGGTTGATTTGCAATGGGGGGGGGGGGGGGGGGGGGGGGGGGGGAGCCGCGCTGAAACGCCGCCAAAACGGGGGGTTATCCCGTTCGTTTTGAGCATGGGCGTTTGACACCTCATCTCCACAAACGGCTTTTTTTTGTATACGGATTGGATATACGGTTTAACGGTTTTCGACACCAGCACCAACGACGGCGACGATGAACTACGATTACTAGGGTTTTAGTGTATAGAAAAGAATAAATTAAGGTGGTATCTGGTCGTTAAATAAGTTTTGTTCTCCTTGTCAAAAAACGTCTATTCGGTCTGCGAACCAAGCAGCGCGCCCGTGATGCCACGATCCTCACGCTCATCCTCCTCCGTGCTGGCGCTGTCAGTGCGTTCACCAACGGTACTGCCCTCAGGCCTACCCCCGCCCATCCGGCTCTGGTACAGCAGCGCGCTCTCCATGAACATGTCCCCCGACGGGAACCGGCGATGGTGGCGCGCGCTCGCGTTGGCGTTGGCGTTGGCGTTCCGTTTGAGCAGGCTCTCCTTCAAGTCTCCCGCCGCGACCGGTGTGGCCCCAGACACGCCTGTAAAAGTGTCGGGAAAGAACCCGGGCGATAAGCCTGTACCACCGGCCATGGACTTGGTGGCACTGGACGACGGACCAGGTTTGCGCGGGGACGGCGTGAAGATGTTGAGGTACTCGTTAAAGTTGAATGTCGACGACTGGCTCGGCGTGTGTGGCCCGTCGTCGCTCCCCAAGTTGCTGCTGGTACCCGCGTTATTGGCAGGAGTCGACGTGGGAGCAACGCGGGTGGTGGTCTTGTGCAGGCTGACGTGGGGCGTGGCGGGGGAGGGCGACGTGGCCAGGAACAGGAGCAAGTCGGCGCCGGTCCCGTCTTGGGCGTTGCGGGCGGGCGTGCGCTGCTGGGGTGGTGGCGGCGTCCTTGGTGGTGACGGCGTGCTGACAGCCACCGCTGTATCCTGTGACTCTAAATCTGGTTCTTCATAGGCAGGTACTGGCACTGGCACGGGCACAGGCGGCGGGGTTATGGTCTTGTCGGTCGATTTGCCCTGTCGTGAGACGGCACGCGATTTGCGGCGGTTGCCGGTACTGCTGTTGGCCCCGGCCGCGACCGCGAGTGCCGCTGCTGTAGCGCTGGCCTTGGCAATGCTCGCCGAGCCCTGTGTCTGCTGCGACGTCGCGTACGTCGTCGGTGTCGTCGACAGCCCCGGCGACCCGCTCCCCGGCCGTGCTGACTGTGCCTGCTGTGGCTGTGGCTGTGGCGGCGGCTGGGCCTGGGCCTGGGGAGGCAGGTTGTGGTGGTGCGTGTGCGAGTTTAGGAACGGAACGTACCCGACGCCCACACCGTTGCTCGAGGGTCTCTGCACAGGCGTCGTGGCACCCGCTGGGTAAGCAAACTGCTGGGGAGTGTCCGGGTAGACGAATTGCTGCATGGCCTGCGCCGGCACCGACGCCCTGCGTTCCATGGGGACCATGTGGTGGTGGTGGTGGTGGTGGTGGGCGTGCTGCTGGGGGGAGTACTCAGGCATGTAAGGCGACGGCATCATGACGTAGGGCGGTCCCTGGACGTGGCTGCCGCTGGTACTGCCCACGCGCGCTGCTAATGGGCTGTCCATGAACCGCTGTTGGTGTGGTGTGCTGAACACGGCCGATGTGGGCGTGCGCGCCTGCGCCTGCGAGGAGTGTACAGGCGAAAAAGCCGGCACCGTATGCGGGCTCTGTGTAAAGTAGAGCCCGTTTGCTGGCTGCGGTTCCGGGGGACTACTTTGAAACCCGCCGCCGCCACCTCTGGTAAACGCCTGTTGGAAGGTGCGTTTCGGGGAACCGGTGGGGCCTGGGGTCGCGAGCTGGTCGGGCGGCGGAGGTGGTTGGTGGTGGTACTGAGGGTTGGCGTGGAACTGGAAGGAGTGGCGGCGCTGGAGGTCGGTGACGGGGGTAGTCATGTTTGGCGGCATGCCCGTGGGTGTGCTGGTGATGGCTTGAGACGTGGTCGGGCGGTTCGGGGTAGGCGGGGCCATGGATTCAGGCCCGCTGGTGGCAGTGCCGGCAGGTGCAGCGCCCGGGGTACTGGCCATGTGCATGGCAAAGTTGTGAGCGGATACAGACCGTTTTGGTGGTTCGTGAGGTTGGTAAAAGTAAGAGGAAGACAAGGGCGGCGCCGGCGCCTGCTGCTTGTCGTTGTTGAATGCGGGTGTTTGTGGAGTGCGAGGGCTTTGCACTGGGGGAGCTGTAGCCGGGTGCGAGTGCCTTGCTGGCGGAGGCACGAGCGTTGTCGGTGTCGGTACTTGATTAGCAGCCGATGGAGGCATGGAAAAGGGCGACACGACTCGCAGGACTTGCCTGGACGAGGACGAGGACGACACTGGAGACGGCGTGCCGTCCGAGCTCGAGCTCGAGGGCGAGCGAGTGTGCTTGGCAATAACGAGCGGGTTTGGCGGGTTGTTGCGCTTTAGCTGGGGCAAATCCTGGGTCTGTACTTGGACCTTGGGCGAGTCCTGGGCCTGGACCTGGACCTTGGGCTCGATGCTGTCGAGGTCGAGGCGCTCCCAGCCTCGCTTGGCCTTGAAGGACGCCAGCGCCAGCCGGCTCTTGAGCGATCTCGTAATCTAAACTGTTAGCAAAGGCTTGGATTTGAGCGATAAGTGATGCTTACCTTGGACATTTCGGCGCGGCGCAGGACGCCCTGGCCAATGGCGTCGAGGTCCTGGTTGCTGGTGGCCATGGCGGGCGTGGTGGGCGTGGGTGGAGTAGAGGTGGCGCCAAAGTAGAACCAGATCAAACAGTAGACGTGAGCAGAGTTACAAGCGAGCGGGCGAGGAAGCGTCCATGGCAGAAGTCGAGAAGGTGTATAAAGTCGAGAGTAATCAAGAGTCAAGAGTAATAGGGAAGCGTAAATTAAATTCAAATATTAAAAAAAAAAAAAAAAAAAAAAAAAAAAAAAAAAAAAAAAAAAAAAAAAAAAAAAAAAAAAAAAAAAAAAAAAAAAAAAAAATAATAATAAAAATTAAAAAAAAAAAAACAAGCAAAAACAACCACCGCACTCTGTTTAGGTCCGGGCATGGCGTGGATTAGGTCCAGCTGCGTCTGTCGCTGCGTCTCTGCGCGGGCAGTCGCAAGCGCCGGAGCGCCCGCCTGCGCCGTCGACCACCGCTTGGGCACGTTCAACGGCGTCGCAGGACGTTGCAGGCCAACTCTAAAGGCTTTGTTCATGAACCAGATGGAGCTGGACGTGACTAGAACCACGACCATGATCCCAGCAGACCTTGGCCTGGCAACTGGTCTGCTCGTCCGGAGACCGTGGGCCTCGTCTCTGACCTCGTCTCTGACCTCGTCTCTGACCTCGTCTTTGAGTTTGGCGCTGCGCTTTGTCCTGCGGGCTTCATCCCTTCCCTCGCAAACAATGAACGCGCGCACAAAGAAACCGCCCATCCAAACTCCTGGCCCCGATCCACGACACCCCGTTCATATTCCGTGAAATAGTAATCTAGCAACGAGGACTCCTAGTAGAGTAGCTTGTAGTTGTCCAGTTCACAGGTCCGTCGCTCGGTCGGTCGCAGGGCCCGGTGTTCCTGTGCCGGCGCCATGCTCGTATTTTTCTACTGTCTTGGGCAGCGATCGCCAAACAGAACAGCGCTTGACCCGACTGCGACGACCGCGACGACAGCCGCGACAGCTGCTGAGCACTTGGGACCAGTCCAACTCGGTCGAGGGCGCCATGCAGCAGGGCCCATCTGTGCCTGCCCACGCCCGCGCTCAGGCGACGATGCCCAGCTCTGGCTAGTGCCTAACTTGCGTGCGATATTACTCCAAGGCACACTGGCGGAAAATGCACACGCCGCCCATGTTTCAGCGGCCGTGGAACTTAAACTGCCCGCTGGAATCCAAACTCTGCTCAAACTCAAAGCCAGAAATCACACAGAAATCACACAGAAATCGCACTCTCGAACCAGCTAACAAGTTTAATGCAACTGGCGGCCGTTGCGAGCACGAGCCGAGTGCAAAGTCCGAGCAGGCCTTCGGTGGGACTTGTGACACAGAGCAGTCTTCAACAATAGCGTTTAGTATTGAGTATTTAGCATTGTCCACAAGTTCATATCTGACCAGCAGTCCACTCTCTGCCGCTGCTCACGCGCCATCAACACTACTCTCAGGCCGTGAGCGTCTTGTACCATCCTCAGCCCTGGACTTTTGGGCTGGTCAAAAGCCGAGCGTTGCCAACCACACCACCTCTAAGCCCGCTCACATGATTTTTTCAGCACCCAAAACCTTTTTTCTCCCACTACCATCCTTCCAAGTACCTAACCTACTTGCAACTCCACCTTGATTCAAATGCCGTCGAACGAAGTGCCAGAAAACGAGACCGCCATTCTGGACGCGCTCGTCGCCATCCGCGCCAAGCTCGCCGAGCTCAAGCACAACCGCGCGCGGTACCTCGAGTCCAAGGACGTGCTTGCCATTTACGAAGAGCTGATTCCACAGATTCGCCAAATCAACGAGATCCGGTCTGCGCCCGCACTCAAGCACGAGCGGAACCGGCTGGACGTGGTGCTGGACGACGTGTTCCAGCTGCTGTCGCTGGCGTTTTTGACCGTGGGGCTCAACCGCGAGGTCCCCGCGCTTTATGCCTCCATTAGCACCGTGCACCGCTTGCTCGACCACCTCAAGGAGTCCCTCATCTACACCGACAAGGACACGATCTCGATCCGCGAGCGGCTCGACGAAATCAAGGGCATTATCGAGTCCGCAAACGACACAGAGTCCCCCGACATTATCCGGCTCATCAAGGTCAAGCTCACGGTGTGCGAAGTCACGCTTGATGAGGTCGAGAACTCCATGAAGAGCATTTTTAACGGTTTGCAGCCCATATTGCGCGAGCTTGTCGCCATCAAGCGCGAGATCCTGGCCATTGGCTCGAAACCAAAGTACACCCCACAACTCTTTGACCCCATCAAGGACAAGCTGGCTTTGCTTGAATCACAGCGCGTTGACAACAACTGGGTCTCTGAAGACGGCAGCGTTGCCCAGGAGGGTCAAGGCTTGCTTAATGGTCTGCTTGAGGAATGCCATACCATGCTCAAGGACTTTGCCGCCTCGGCCGACGCCACCAACAGCTTCATCCCCGAACCGCTCAAACCGACGTACAACGAACTCACCAGCATGAAGGGCCGCCTCGAGGGCCTCCTCATCACCCACCGCTGGACGCTCCGCGAGACCGACCTTTATTCCTACCAAAAAAACCTCAAGACAATCGACGAGTTTGTCAAGGGCAAGGCGTTCCAGGACCTTGTGCGCGGCCACCCGCGCGCCCAGCCCATCATCCTCTACCTCCTGCGCCGCAACTTCGCCATCCTCTACAAGCTCCTCGAGTCCAGCGAGCCCGTCTCCGAGGCCCTCATCCCCATCAACAACCAGCTCGACACCGTGCGCCGCTGCCTCCTCGAGGTCCAGCGCATGGGCGGGCTGTCATCCGCACGCGAGCTCTTCCCGTACCAAATGAAACTGGCGTCGATTGATAATCTGCGGGTGGATGGCAAGTTCATGGTGGGCGAGGCGATACCAGAGGGCCAGGGAATGCTCAACGCGCTGCTGTCGGAGTGCTTTGATATCTGTCATGAACTTCAGTCCGAGTTTGAGGACCCGGCAAGGGAAACCAAGGAGAGCAGCCAGGAAAGCGAGTAGCAGTCATGAAACTAGTTTATTTATAAGAATTGTTTTGTCTTTTTTTGTTTACAGAGTAGCGGAGAGTTTATTCAAACGACCGTTTTGTCGCATTTATATACAGATTTTCCAGCAACTTACTTGCTACGTTGGATTGATTGACTGATTGATTGTTGAGTTGATCAAGCGTAGAACTCGGCCCACTTCTTTGAGTAGTAAGCCCCGTTCACGCCCGCCAGCACCGCGAGCATGATGGGCACGGGCTTCTGCGTCTTGATGGCCCTGGGCAACGACCCGCCCAGCAGCGTCAGCGAACCGGCAAGGGCGAGCTCAATGCCCCAGTCGGCGTTTTGCTTGAGGAGGTAGCCGGCGCCGCCAAAGAGGGCGCCGCAGAGAAGACCGCCGGCAAGGGAGGGGACCGAGCGGCGGCGGCTGTGGTGTCAGTGGTGGGTACACAGATGGGTGGAAAGGCAAAGAGGCCGGAAAAAAAGGTGGTTTTTGGACTTACAAGTAGCCGGCGGCACCGCCGACAGTGCAAAGCGCGCTCATGGTGAAAGCAGGGTGTTCCTATCCCCAGCTGTGTCAGCAAATACATTGATTTTTGAAAAACTTCGAACCATGCGTGTGGGCTTACCATTGTTTGTTGATTTGGTGGTTGGTAGTTGAGTTTGGCAAAGGTTGGAAGGGTGGAAAGGTGGAAGTGAATTTTTGGAAACTGAAATTATCGGGAACCAAACCTTGCGAGCAAGAACATGGCGGGTTTAACAATCATGCAAAAAAAAATATAAATAAATGGATAAACGGCGAGCTTAATAGGCTAGTACTACAAAACGTCTAGGAATAAATAAAAAGGCTGTATGCCAGTATCACCCGTTGTTACAAATGGTGGTCAATGGCGAGGGGACGTTTGCTTGGGCCAGGCAGCTTCCGCCGCGTCCCAGACATGCTTCACATACTCCGCCTCCGTCTCTCGCTGAACCAAATTGGCAACACGTTCCACGGCGGCGTTTTTTACAACCATGTGGAACCAGCGCCTTCTGCAGCGTCCACCAGCAGCAGCAACACCGAGGAGTTTCTGGCGCAAGGTCGGGTTTTGCCGCGCGCGCGCGCAGCGTCAGTTCCCCGGCAACGACGAGGTCCCTGGGCACACAACACGACGGTTGGTTCAGCATTGACATTGCGGCCAGCACCAACCGCCAGGCCCCAAAGCCTGCAACTGTCCTGGACACACGCTGGCCAAATGCGAGTGCAAGTCAAACCCAGCAGGTATGTTTGCCAGCGGTCAAAAGCAGGGGGCGGCAGAGTTGGACCGGGCCCAGTATAAAGCGACGTCGGCAGACTCGCGGGCTACAGGGCCAACGCCGGTGCCTGTACACTTGGGCTCGCCGGGGACCGGAACTTGGCGTCAGGACGTCGAAGACCAGCCCGCCATTTCCCAGGCGCTCGATACAAACCCTGGGTTTTTGTACAGACACAGCCATCAGCGTTCGGAACGGAACCAGCGAGTGCACAATGTACCGCCGCATATTGTCCGACCTGACTACCAGCGAGTACGTTTTCCCAGAGGCGGCATGAGCAAGCAAGCAACCTCGACAGCCTTTGGCGCGACAACAACAACCCTGCCCACTAAGCGGTCAAGCGCTGCGTACACCAGGTGGTTAACACGCGCACAACTCTGCCACCGTTTCGTCTGGTCAGGGCCAACTGATCGCGGGCCAGCCCATGACGCTCCATTTGCAAGCGGCATATCGCGCGATTTTGGATTATTCCTCAGCCAAAGTATACCCCTTCGATACGGCTAGTCTCAAGTCGGGCAAGTTAACGGCGGTGGGAATGGTGTTGAGTGACGAGGCGGTACCGATGCAGAACTCTTTCTTGTGCATCTTGTGTGGTGTAGCCAGATCCTCAAAGGTGAAAACGACACGGGGCAGTGGTAAAGTCACCAGTAACTTGCTGTTACCGCACAACAAGCAAACCTGCTTCTGAGGAGTTCCTCGACGACGAGGCCATGATGGTTCGAGCCCAAGTGCAAAGACCGGCCTGGACTTGTTACTCGCCAGCAACTCCGTGACAAGAAACCTGTCTGTTTGTGTCGTTTGTCCTGGCCGGCAAACCGCGGTATCAGGCCAGAACCCTGCCCAGGCGCACCCTTACTCTCCACTTGCCAAACTCAGTTGTTGCTTGTTACCGTTACTTGTCTGATTCCCATGAAATTACTGGGTGTGATGGGAGTTGGCACGGCTAGTCTCGTGACCTGTCCAGTAACTGGTCCCGTGACTTATAGCTTTAAACTGCCTCACAAATTGCAACGTACTAGATGACAAAGTACTTAGTAATGATTATTAATAAATAAATAGTTTACGTAATTTTTAGAGCAAACGGCGCCATAACAAAAAAGAAAAAAAAAATGGGTGACAAAAGGGTCTTGTTGCCCTTTTTATCTAGTCTGGGGTAGATTTGGCTGTTGGTTCATAAATGAGAATAGAAAAAAGAGAGTAGAAAAGAAAGAGAAAGACGACAAGACGGGCATGAAAACAACAAGTCATTCGTAAGGAAAAAGGCGTGAGAGGGCAAGTTTGAGAGTGGGCGTTACTTGTTTAGTTTGACGACGCCGTCGAGTCGGCTCTGGTGTGGAGCTCCTGGGTGAGTCCCAAGACACTCACGTCCGACAACGCGCGGTCCTTTTCCTGGTTGAGCGCGGTGGAGATGGGGTTGCTGGTGGCACCAGAGGCAACGGCGTCTTCGGAGGAAGGCTTGGCCTGGTACTCCTTGCGGAGAGAGTCGAGGGTGGAGGGGACAAACGCGGGCGAGACGGGGGCCGTGAGCGAGAGGAAGGACATGGATTCGCTGGTCATTTTGAGTGGTAACTGTAATCTAGCAGGTGCTGTTCTGTAGGTAAAGTTGTAGAAGTTGTAGAAGTTGTAGAAAGTTGTTGGAAGAAGAAGAAGAAAAGACGCGGGCGTTTGGCTGGTTTTATATCAGCCCGGTTGTAGCGATCGATTGGAACCCCAGAAAAAAACTTGTTTTAATTTCTTTGTGGGCCGTTCGGCAAACGAGGATTCAACGGCCCGGCTGGCAGTGACGTTGCTGAGTAAGCAGCTGCGTGATTATTAATAAGTGCCATAGTAAACTGCGCTTAAACTGCCCTGTCACGTGATAGCAACCTTACAAACCAAGATTAGGTAATGCAAGTATTTATTAGGTAAGCAGTCCGGGCTGTGGGGGAGCAGCAGGGGAGAAGCAGCAATCACACAAGTCACACCATGGAAGCCGTCATCAGCAGTGATGAGAATGCCAGAGAGGAACCGAGTTGGTGGCGACACAGCAGCAGCAACAACAGGCAACAAGCAACAGCCAAAGTCAAGCAGCCAAGTCTAAAGTCAAAGCCAGACGCAGACAAAAGAAACAGGCCACTTGTCCAAGGTTCACCCCAAATGCTGGGCGTGCGTCGTGACTCGGAATCATCCTGCAACCAAAAAAGAGAAAAAAAAGCCCGGCAATCAACGGGACCTTTTCTCGGGTAAAGGGACTTGGACTTGGCCACGAAAAACAACAGGCAACGGGTGGCGATTTCATTGAAACAGCTTACCCCAGGATTTTTATAACCACCATGGACCATGGGTATAACCAACTGCCTGGAGTCAAGAACCCCAAATCTGGGATTATGTGGGCAGTATTACCAGAGTTATATATGAAGAGCATTTTCATGCCCGAGTTGGTGGGTATTGCCTCAGGTTCCCAGTGCTAGTGATAGGTTTGTGAGTGAAGGTGGCATGAAAAGTCCCCGGAGCGCGTGGTTTTGAAATGCCGGCTTTAAATCCTCAAGCAATTCAATTTCTCGGGTTTGCCCCTTTGAAATACCCCGGACTTTTTTTTTTTAAACCGCCGAGTAGTTAGTAAGCCCAGTCAGGTATCAATTCAATATTCAGTATTTACTATTTACAATTGCGAGCCAGATCTCACTCCAGTAGTCATTTAATGCAAGTCTCTATCAACTAGTTGCAGTAGTTAGTTGTAGTTGTAGTTTATGCCACCTCCACAACGGCCTGTGCCCGTGGAAACGCCTCCTTCTTGCTCAGCACCAGCATCTGATGCCCTCTCGACACGTAGCCCTTCACCTCCCCCTCACTAATCATCAGCGTCAGACAACACTCCACCCTATCGCTCCCATACCTCCACCGGTCCTTATCCTTATCCTCACTGACATGTAAACCAAGGGACAGGCGCAGGGCGGTCGAAATGTCGCAGAGGGAGAGCCGGCTCGAGCGGTCCTGGATTTGCCAGACACGGCGCACGAGCCGCGCGTGCACGAGCACCCTCACCCGGCGCCAGCCCTCGTAAACACCACCCACCCTGCCCCCAAGCCCATTGCGTCTTGTTTTGCTGGGTAAAAGCACAGACTGGTGCTGGACGAGGTGCGTGTCAAAGCCGTGCAAGTTGCCTGCGAGCAGGGCATGCACTAACGGGTTGTAAACTGCTGCGAGCAAAGGAAACCCGCGGTCCAGGGCAGCTGCGTTCGGCGTCACTCTTGGTCCCTGCCCGCGCGGGATGAGGATCTGGGCCGGAATCAAGTACACCAGCACCGCTTGCCGGTGCCCGCTGTGTTTCTGTGGAATCAAGTCAAAGGCCCGCTTAAGCAGCGACACGGCACGCGCGTACTCGTGGTCTCGGAACGCCAGCACCCCTGCAAAATACCAAAACGCCGCCTGGTCCTTTGCATCAAACTTTTCTAGGGGCGGCAACGACCCTTGTTGCTTCTGGGCGGTGAGCACGGCGACGGTGCTTTTGGCGAGCGCGGCGTTCCCCAGCCCAAAGTACGTGCGCAGCAGCGTATTGACCAAATTGTAGACACCCCATTTCCGGGATGCGGCGAGAACGGGGTTGCGGTCGTTGAGGCAGACCGTGAACGCGCGGTGGATGGACCGCACCGCTTCTTGCTGGTGATGGTGGTGGTGGTGGTGGTGGTGGTGGGAGAGGAGACGCAGGTCGGTGCAGAGGCGGGTGAGAGCGGGTATGATCCACTTGTTGCAAGTGGCAGCAGCGCGGGTCAGGCTCGTGAGCACGGCGTTCTGGGCCACAAAAAAGCGCGTGTCCCCGTCGTCGTCCGTGGTGGTGAGTTGTTGTTGGCGGCGCCAGACTGCGACAGCGACACTTGCCCATGCGTCCCGTTCCCCAGCCGCGTTCGGTCTTGCACCGTGACTACCCGACAGCAGTCTTTGTACGGTCTGTTGCACTTGTTGTTCACTCCTTGATTCAAACTTGGGGAGGCCTTGGCCGTTGTCGTCTAGCTTGCCATTGGTGTCAACGTTGCATGCCAGTAACTGGGTAAGCAAAACCCCGTTTCTGGTTAAAATGGCACTGGCAAAGGACTGTTCGAACGAGCCTGTCGCTGGTGTTGATGACGAGGCCATGCTAGTTAATTCGTTCAATGCCCATCAAAGTCGTGGGCTTGGGCTTTTGCGTGGTAAACATCTTAGTGTATAGTACCCTAGCCCTGTTGATTTGAGTATTGGGCGCACGGCTGAGAAAAAGCTAGCTATGACGTTTTGTGAACCCGACGCGGCTTTGTGTACTCGTTTAGTACGGCGTTCTGTATTTAGTACCAAAGTTGAAAACAGAACCGATCACGGGGAGGTTTGGAGCAGGGGGAAGCATTTTGGTCACTTGCCCTGGGTATTGATTGCGGATTAAAAACGTGGGGCTTTTGTGGCGGGAAACGGGGGACCCTGTTGGGATTGGAAACGCTTTTCAATTGTTCGACGATGATTTTGCCGTTGCCACTAGAAACGCCGTTCAAAAGGCTGTGATTGAGATCTAATGTCTATTTGTATGTTCAAATGCAGGGAATTTGTTTGTTCCTGGAAGACGCCCAAGTGGTACGGTAGCTTGTAGTAAAGGGCGGGAAGGTTTTGATTTTTGACTTTCAGGAACAAGGCGAAGGAGACCGCTAGGGCCGAGAAGAATTCAAGGGAAGCGAAGTTTGATTATCAGGGCAAATACCAAGAACAAGATATCGCTGAGACTTGTATCCAACGTCATTAACGACGATTAACTAAGCGCATAACTACGAGCCTACAGGTCCTTTGCCTGGCGGGTTCTGCATTTGCTTGTGCGCAGCAAACAAAACGCAACATGAGGCAAGGCCAACCAAACACCAAACAAGTATGTGATATGGCTCGGCTCTTGCACCGCCAATGGCAATGCTACACTATGGACCTCACCATCTGACTTGGGTTAACCGAGTGGCGAAAGTAAACAAACAAGAGAGTGGTCCATTATCCATGATCATGATCCATGATGTGTAGTTACATGTTGATGGGCTTCAATCATGCACAATTGTTTGGTAAAAGGAAAAACTCAAAAGAGGCTTTTTGTGCGGAAAAAGGCACTTGGCGGGGCTGAAGAATGAGTTTGAGCATTGGACTTTTGGGTAACAAAACTCCTGCCTTGTTTGAATCTCAACAAAAGAACGTTGGCTAGTTAAAAATTAATGATCATACAAACACAAGTTAAATCATTAAAACTCGAAAACAAGCTGGTTGCTGCTGAGATGGCGGTTGTTTGCTTTATTTGCGTCATGTAATTAACAGGGCCATTGCGGATAACATCTGTGACGCACCAAACAACAATCCCACATGGAACCCAGAGCACAAACCAATAGTGATGCCGTTCTATCGTTAGAGTTTGCAATGCTATCATAGATGAAGCGTGCAAGTATGTACTTAGTTGCCACTTCCAGCAGGACACATGGGACCAAGGTCTTTTTGAAAAAAAAAAAAAATGGGCTTGTCTGCAGAGGTGTTGAACCCACATGAAAAAAAAAGTAAACAAAGTCCACACCCAACCATCATCACCATGGATATCGAAGTAGGTCATGAGAAAAAAATCTCGCTTGATGCTGGCAGTGCAAGTGGAGATGTCCTGGGGTCTGGCTCGGTTTGGTTTGGACACAGTTTTTTGACGAATATATAAAAAAGGACTTCTGGCCATGTTGACTCAATTCTTTTCTTCTCATCATCAAACAACACTCTCAAAGGAACACAAATCCTCTACTACAAACCAAACTACTCTTCTACTCTTCACCAAACAACTCTACTACTCAATTAACAATGTCTGACCGTAAGTCACAACATCCCTTATTTCTGCTATTGCTCCTCTAACAGTAAATAAGACGGCCGCAAGGATATCTCCACCTCCATCAAGGAGACCATCACCCCCGACTTTGTCAAGTCCGACGCCCGCAAGGCCAAGGAGGACGTCAAGACCGACTACGACAAGACCGCCTCCCACGTCCAGCCCAAGCACGAAAAGTCCACCATCCAGCGTGCCGCTGACGCCGTCAGACCCAACCACGACCAGTAAATTCAAAATGGTTTTGTCAAGAGCGTCTTTTTTTTTTTTTTTTTCACTTGCCTCGATGAGGTTGGCTCAGTTTAATGATTATATACGATGCTGTTTTAATTATTATGATTATTGAAAAGATGGGACTGAATTGAAGGATTGTTAAGGTTGTAGATCGGTTTCTCGGTTAAGCGCCAAGTTTTCTGTTTGGTGCCTGAAGGCTTTTTGAAGAAAGTGAGACACGACACAGTACACGGTCGGTCGCCCAACGCCATTTGGAAAAATAAATTAAAATGGAGTTTTAACCAGACTGGGCAATGCGTGCAGTTTGTACTAAGTCCACGCAACCTACAAGTCCAACGACCAAGCTGATCGTATTGTGTGAAAGTGGATATTAAAATAATTGATGTAAAAGTCGAAATTAGTCGCCATATGTGCCATAAGTGTACGGAAGGCTTGCAAATCACGAAGGACTCGCTAGACCTGGCCATTCAAATTTCAAGTTTTTAAGAAGGATCTCGCTAAGGCTGTACAGCCAGAGCAATCAATTGATATGGCTTGTCTAGTACAGAAAGTCATTGGTGTTGAGGTATGTCTTCGGTCCGTCGATGATGACGGCGAACCCCAAGTCTTTCAAGGTTGCTCGAGGCCATTCCATGTCTGGATTGCGATTAAAGAGACAGATGATGTCTCCAATCAAGTGTGGCTGGTACAGTAAAAATGGGTGTTACATCAAGTCGACATGACTGACAGGTTTATAGGTAAATACTTCTTCTATTGAGACATGATACACATTGGTTATATTCCTTTTCTTAATTTTTTTGGATTCAAGAACTCAAGCACTAGACATATGTCAAAAGCGCCACATGATATTTTTTTTAATTTTTTTTTTGACATGGATTAGATGAGGTCGGCAATATCCATGGGCATCTCCTCAATCTGGGTGTTGTAGAACTTTTCAATCTCGCGCATCTGGCCAATGTCGTCGTTGGTGACAAAGTTGATGGCAACACCCTTACGACCGAAACGACCACCACGACCGATACGGTGAATGTAGTTCTCCTTGGAGACAGGCAGGTCGTAGTTGATGACCAAGGAAACCTGCTGGACGTCGATACCACGGGCAAGCAAGTCGGTGGAGATGAGGATACGGGTGGATCCGGTGCGGAACTCCTTCATGATGGTGTCACGCTGGGCCTGGTCCATCTCACCGTGAATGGCAGAGACGGTGAACTGGCGCTCGGTAAGGGCGTTGGAGACAAAGTCGACCTTTCTCTTGGTGTTGCAGAAAATAACGGCCTGGGTGACGGAGATGGTCTCGTAAAGATCGCAAAGAACCTCAATCTTGAACTCCTCCTGGTCAACGTTGACGTAGAACTGCTTGATACCTTCAAGGGTAAGCTCGTCCTTCTTGACCAAGATGCGGATGGGGTTGCGCATGAACTTGGTGGTGACCTCGAGAACGTCCTGGGGCATGGTGGCAGACAAGAGGACGACCTGGATCTCTCTGGGGAGGAGCTGGAAGACGTCGTAGATCTGGGCCTTGAAACCGCGGGAAAGCATCTCATCGGCCTCGTCAAGAACAAACATCTTGATCTTCTCGGTCTTGAGAATGCGGCGCTGGATAATGTCCTGGACACGACCGGGGGTACCGACAATGACGTGGACACCGGCACCAATGGCCTGGGCGTCCTCCTGGATGCTGGTACCACCGATACAGGCGTGGCAGATGACGTTCAAGGAGTCACCGAGACCGAGAACGACCTTCTGGATCTGGAGGGCCAACTCACGGGTGGGGGCAAGGATAAGAGCCTGGGGCTGCTTAATGCTCAAGTCAATGTTCTGGAGAACAGAGATGGAGAAGGTGGCGGTCTTGCCGGTACCAGATTGGGCCTGAGCAAGCACATCGTTACCCTGGAGAACGGGCTGAATGGCACGCTGCTGAATAGAGGAGGGGGCCTCGAAACCGTAAGAGTAGATACCTGGAAATATAGGTTAGCATTGTGTGATAAAGAGGAGGTGTGCTGTCTATGAGCAACTACTGCGACGTGGAAACAAAAAAGGTGCCAGCACTTACCTCTCAAAAGCTCCTCCTTGAGGTTAAGGGCGTCGAAAGACTCCACGACCTCGTCGTAGTTAGTCTCAATGCGCTCAGACTCAATTTCCTGAAGGGACTCGTTGGTGGCCATGATGAATTGCTTGTTGGTGGTGGTTGAATCAGAAGAAATTCAGGAAATTCAAAGATTCAGAGAGGAAGCAAAAAATTCCCTGCAAACCCAACGCGAGCGCTGCTGGCAACAAGTCCCAGCCCCAGCCAAGGAAAATTTTTTATTTTCTGCTGCGCGCCAAAAGACCAGGGGTTACCCGGCACATACACAGACTTTGGACTACAATGAAGGCAACGACGACGACGACGACGACGACGACGAGAAGGGTTCATCAATGTATGAGGTTTATATAAATTACTCTAGTGCTCGAGCTTCTCAAGCTTGCCCTGGTCGCGGCTGTCGCCCTTGCTGCCTACTAGCACAATGCGCTGCAGAGCCGTGGACTCGTCCTCGTCCTCGCCGTCCAGGAACAGCAGCAGCGAGCCCACGTTTTGGAACCGCACGTAGCGCAGCTTGATCTCGCTCCAGCCGTTCGCGTCTGGCGCGGGGATCTCGCTCTCGTGCAAAGCACCAGTACCAGCGGCGGCGTCGTCAAAGGAGATGGTGCCCGTGGTGTTGGCCCAGACCTTGACGGACGTGGGCTTTTGCAGGTCGTCGCCGTCCGCGGTCTGCTTGGCGTCAGTGCCCGTGCGCAGCAGGATCGAGTAAACCTTGGACTTGTTGTTGAGAGGGACGTAGAGCAAAATTTGCGAGTCAGCGTCGGACCGGATGCCGACCTGCGTGGAGCTGGGCAGGCGCTTTGTGCTAAACAGGGGGCTGATTTGGTTCTCGACAGCGGTGGGGACAATGTTGAGCGCCTCGGCCTCGCCGAAATGGACAGTGTCGTTCAGCAGCTCGTAGCCCTTGGGAATGTAGTCCTGGATCTGCTCCAGAAACTCCTTTTCGCTGCCGCTGGCCGAGGGCCCTGACGAAGGAGCGGCGCCCTCGCCACTGGATGAAGCCACGACGGGGTTGCTATCTTTGCTGGTGAGCGTGGCCAGCGACGCAGTGATTGCCTGTGGGTTGGCGCCCGAGATCCGGTCGACCTCAGTCTTGTTGTGAAAGTAGACAAACGTTGGCCTGGATTTGTCAGTTTGTGTGCACTAGAAGCGAAATGAAGGAACTTACATGGACGTCACGCTGTGCTTTTGTGCAATTGCCTGGGAACGGTCGACGTCGACCTCTACAAACTTGACGGTCTTGTACTGCTCGCTGAGCTTGTGCACTAGGGGCGCAATCATCTTGCAGGGGCCTGTGGCGGACGCGCGCTGTGTTAGCTTTGTTGAGGCTTTGGGGCAACGAACACAAGGAACTTACCGCACCATTCGGCGGTGAACTTGACCACGACAAAGGTGTTAGCGGCGAGAATGGAGTCCAGCTCGGCGGCTTGGCTGACGACTTGGAGTTTATGCGACATGCTGACTGGTGGTGACTGGGGCGGGCAATTGCGGTGGCGGCGATGGTGGTTTGGATTGGAGGTTTGTTCGTGTTGGCTGCGGATCGCGAAGAAGCAGTTCAGGCCAGTGGCTTTACCCGGCAACTGGGACCACGGCCTGGGTTAGGCGAGAAAATGAAAATTATTTTTGAAACCTCCCAAAAAGATTTTTTTTTTCCCAGCTTTGAAAATTTCAGCAACGACCAAGCTGCATTATTAAGGAAAATCAGAATGGTTGGTATTGAAGACCGAAACATTGTGGGGGTTCACCACGACCGTGTATCGAATGTAAGTTTACCTTTGTGGTTTTGACGGTGTTTCTCTGTGTGATTGTAGAGCCCAGTTGTGCTAACCCAGTTGGTTGTAGACGACGTCGACAGACTTTCCCGGCCACTACCCCGGCGTGGACGACTCGTGGAGCATAGAGACTTACAAGAAGCAACTGGACATTGACATTCACTACTTGACCGACGACTCCGGCAACTTTGACCTCAAGGGCGTTGACACCTCGATCGCCAACGCGTTCCGCCGAATCATGCTCGCTGAGGTGCCCTGCGTTGCCATCGAGTCCGTCACGTTCATGAACAACACATCCATCATACAGGACGAGGTCCTTGCACACCGACTGGGTCTTGTGCCACTAATGGTCGACCCTGACCGCCTCGAGTGGTTCAACAAGGACGCGACGCCCAAGATCAACCAGGAAACGGGCGAGGAGATTCCCATTTCAAACGAAACCAACACCATTGCGTTCCACCTCAAGGTCGAGTGCACGCGCAACCCCAAGGCGCGCGCCGACGCCACGGACCCCAACGAGCTTTACATCAACTCGATGGTGTACGCCAAGGACCTCAAGTTTGTGGGCTCCGAGGAGCAGGCCGCCCATCTCGGCGGCGTGCCCTCCGCGCTCAACCCAGACATTGTGCTGGCCAAGCTTCGCCCGGGACAGGAAATCGATCTCTACGCGCACGCCATCCTGGGCCGCGGCAACGACCACGCCAAGTTCTCCCCCGTTGCCACCGCCTCTTACCGCCTCATGCCCCTCATTGAAATCCTCGAGCCCATTACCGGCGCTGACGCCGTCAAGTTCAAGAACTGCTTCTCGCCTGGTGTCATTGGCATCAACAGCGCCGGCGAGGCCTACGTCAAGGACGCGCGCCGCGACACCGTCTCGCGCGAGGTCCTGCGCCACGAGGAGTTCAAGGGTAAAGTCCGCCTCGGCCGTGTCCGCGACCACTTCATCTACAACATTGAGTCGACGGGCGCCATGCAGCCCGACGAGATCTTTGTCAAGAGCATTGGCATCCTGCGAAACAAGGCCCTCGACCTGCTTGCCTACGACTTGAACCCATGATTTTCCCTTTACGTCCCCATTTATTCACCCTTCACACCTCCTCCGCCCTACATTACATACATTGCTTTTAATTATTTACTTGCCGCACCTATAGAGTTTAAATATAAACATCAATATACAAACACAACTTGTAAAGATAGGTACCTACATTCACGGTAATAGAAGCAAAGCGGTCCTTAGAAGAAGCTAGTGTAAATCGTTAAAATTAATAAATGAAAAGGACATGAAGAGTAGAAGCTATAAAAACAAGAAGAAAGAAAGATGAGAAGAGCGATAAAATTATATAAATGAAAACCGAGAAGATGACATGTTGGAACCTGTTCTCGTGTTCTTTTTTCATGAAAAATCGAATAAAGCAAATAAAGAAGTAAACGAACAAGAGCAAAAGCGAATGTAAACGAAAGAGAAAAAAAAAAAAATCATTGAAGAAAAAAGGAAAGTCATGTCCAGCAAAAAGCACAAGAACCCGCACGCTCATTGACCC
>JAJMHN010000114.1:46334-65509 GCA_030566025.1 Geotrichum cucujoidarum
TTTTTTTTTTTTTTTTTTTTTTTTTTTTTTTTTTTTTTTTTTTGGTTCATGGTAGAATGGGTGTTGTTGGTTCTTTTTCTTGGTTATTTTTTCTCTTGATGCAAAAAAGGAAGGTTTTTGATTCTTGCTACCCCTACTCGCAACTCGCTTGACTACTTGCGCATTGTGTAGTCCGGGATCATGCCAGGTGGTGGTCCGCCGACCCCAAACGGCGCAGAGGGTGTAGGGCTCTGCAGCATGTCGGCAAAGTCATGTTGTTGCTGCGGCGGCAAGACCATTTGGGCGTGGGCGTGCGGGTGCGGGTGCTGGTGCGACGGATGGACCATGCCCGGCATGCCTGGCAACGGCGGGCCGTAAGGTCCAGGTCCTGTTCCGCCACCGAGGTGTGCGCCGTGGTAAGGCGCGTAGGTCTGGTTGCTTGGGTGGTGGATTGACGCGGTGGACACGATGCCGAAAAATGACGGGTTGTTATCAAACAGCTCCTTGATTTTGCCCTGGCAAGCCTTGGCTGTGGCTTTTTTGTTGCGGATGCGCGTGAGCTCGTGGGCAATGAAATTCCATTTAGTCTTTTCGCCTTCTTCAAGGAGGGCTTTGAGGGCAGCCGTGTCCTGTGACTCCCAAACGACGGCGCCGCCGCCTTGTTGTCCAATGAGCACTTGGTAGCGGTTTCGGGCGGCGATAGAGTTGCCGCATTTGGCCGCCTCGCAAATGTCGGACCAAGGCTTTCCTTCCTTCTTCATGCGCAGAATAATGGCATCCTGTTCGGCCGAGTACTTTGATTTTTTCTTTGGCCGAGGCTGGAGGTCGGATTTCATGACGTTGGGATTGGACGGCGTGGCGGTGGCCAGGGGAGGTTCGGGGATGGAGAGCGGAAGGGTCGGTGCCGTGGCTGGGATCATGGAGGGCGACACAATGCCGCCCATGGTGAGCGGCAAGCTGAGCAACGCGTACTGCGAGCCCTGACGCGACGCCGACAGCGATACCGACGCGTGCGGGTCCATGGACGTGGCCGTGGGGATGGACGACTCCATAATCATTTCCTCAATGGACCGTTTCGACCCCGTGCGCCGCCGCCGGCTTGTACCGGACTTGGAGGAAGACCGCGTCGTTGACGTTGTGCCGTCGTGCACGGGTACGCGTGACGCCATGGTCGGCACAAACCCAAACGGCGTATATGGTTGCTGGTGTTCTGCCGAGGCCGAATAGTCTGGATTGCTAGACGTGGTGGTATTGGTAGTTGAGCTTGGCACATGACTGGCGCTACTGGTGTTGTTGGTTGTGGAGCTGGCATTGGCCTTGTCACTTTGGTGTTGAGACGGCGAGCTGAAGTAGCTCGAGCTTCTATTGTTGGTGTAGGTTGCACTGGGAGTCGCTGCCGAGGCTGGATTGCCCATGGCCACCGGCGAAGGTTTGAGGTTGACGTAGCTGGCATTGGGGTAGGCTTGCGATATTGGGTTTGCCGAGTAGGGCATTTGGGTTGGCATGAGCGGAAGAGGCGACGCGGCGGCGGACTGGCCCATTGGCTGCTGTTGCTGTTGTTGCATTGACGGTGTCGTTGTGTAGTTTATATTACTTGCCAGGCTCGAGGCGTCTGTGCTTTGCGGTGTGTACCGTTGGGGCCCGCTGTAGGGCATTTGGTCGTAGTAAGAGAGCTGCTGCGGTTGCTGGTACGCCTGTTGCCGTTGTTGCGGCGGCAGCTGCTGCATCTTTTGTCCCATGTAGAGGCCTTGCGAGTATGCCGTCGACGGGTAGACCTGTGGAGGGCCTGCTTGGAGCATGTGAGACTGGTGCTGCTGCTGTTGGTGCTGCTGTTGGTGCGGCGGCATGAGCGGTTGTAGCGGTTGCATTATCTGCTGCTGTTGTGACTGTCGTTGGGGGTATATTTGGCCAGGTATAGCCTGTTGCTGGTGCTGCTGGTGTTGTTGTTGGTGTTGCGGGGCCATGCCCATAGGCGCGGCATGCGAGAAGAACTGGTTCTGCGCGTACTGGTTGAATGGATAAGTCAAGAGGCTATCATCTTCATTCGAGCCCCCGGGGTCTGCCATGATGCCAAAGCGCGTGTGAGTGTGGTTGAATGTATTTTTGTAGACTCTCGCTCGAGCATACGCGGGCGCAAAACAGGTGAGATTAAGGAAAGTACCAAGCGCGCGTCTCTAGAGGTGTTGGTGAGCCCGTGGAAGAAAAAAAAGCGCCGGCTTGAGTATATGTTGGTGGTGGTGTCGGGTGGTTGGCGCGCGCAGCAGAAAAAAAATTAAAATAAAAAAAAATTAAAAATTAAAAATTAAAAAAAGGCTGAAATAGCGGGAACTGTAATTATAGTTATATAGGAAATCGCAGGAATCGCAGACCAGGCCGGCAAACTGGTCGAGGCCGTGGTGGATCCACCGAGACGAGCGGGCCGGCACCAGAGAAGCCAGCCAGGGTCTTTTCCGCTGGCTGGTGGGCCGTTGAGCCAAAACGGCAGCACAATGGCAGCGAAATGGCAGCGAAATGGCAGCGAAATGGTAGCACAACGGCAGACTCGAGAGGCGCTTAGTTCAACGCTCGCCTAAACGCTGATTGCAGGGCACAAAAGAAGAGCATAAAGAACGGGTTTTTGGCCTGGAACGGGAATGCCATGTTGGAATGCGATATTGCACCTGCCATTCAACATGTAAAATCACGGCCATGGCAGCGGGAAAAAGCAAATCCGAGGGCTTTGTAGAGAGTGCGTGCGAAAGAGCGGCAAAAGCGTCTCAGCGGATCACAAACGCAGTCCAGGACTTGGATGAACTCGCCTGGCGTGTTTGTTAAGTTACTTACTTGGCCTTGTCATTGTTCTGCTGTTGTGCGGTGGGCCCGTTGCACAAACTCTTCAACGGCTTGTCCCGCGACGTCCCAGACATTTGTGAGTCAACTGCGGGCCGCAGCAAAACAGCGCCGAAACTCCGGCGTGGACGTGGCACGCAAGTCGAAACCAAATGAACAGCACAATCCAAAGACCAGAAGACCAAGAAGACCAGAACCCATGGAGAAGTTGGCTAGCAGGGCATGGCCTTGAGGATATATCTTTAATCACGTGACACAGGCTTTGGGAAGGTGCAACTAACGCTTGCACTGGCAGTGCAGAGTGATATTTCAGCGCGTGTATAGTGATATCTCATGTGCACTTTGAGCCACTATAGACAAAGACTGTGCCACTGAAACTGCCACTGGTGGCGATATCGGGAGCTCTTATTGCAATATACTTGGGCGGGCTCAGAACACAGCCAGGCGCATTGCAAACAAACGAACCTTGAAAACGACGATTTCAAGCGGACGTTTACTTTGCATCAATTTGAGCAGAAGCGAAAAGAGACTGGAGTGGGCCCAAAAGGGTTGTTGCCGTTGCATGAACTAGGCTGGATTCGGTGCTGGGAAAGATGCGCGCTGCGGGAAGATACATGACCTGTCAGCGCTAGTAACCAGTAATAAGAACCAGCTAGCGAACCACTCTCAACACTCCTAAACACCCGTCAACACTCCTTCAACATTTCTACTCGGCACATGCTCGTTTCTGAACTCGCCTGAACTCTTTCGACCTTGCCTGAACCTTGGCCTGCCATTAGGTCTGCCAAGGTCTGCCAACTGACAAGCACGCACGGCTGAGTGCATCTCCAGCCAATAAGCGCGCGCAGTTTTGTCACGCCCAAAAACTTTTGCTGCCAGTGCCTGCTCCAGTCCAGAATCAAAGCACCTTTGCGGTTTTCACGACCTCTCCATCCAACGACACAAGCAACAAACACAAGATGGTAAGAGTGGGCTGGCTAGCGTGCGCTCTTGCAGCGACGGCAGCGCACACGGTGTCTGCAAACACGCAGCACGACCATGACAAGCTCGTTAACGGCACCCTTGAGCAACTCGAAGACATTCTCTCCGACTCCAAACTCAGCAGGTGCGACAGATGCATAGAGAGCCTCAACTTTGGCCACAAGGTCGCCAAGAGCTCGCCACAGCTGGTCGCAGACGTGCTTATCGAGTTCTGCAAACGGCATGCGCACAAGAGCGACGTGCACAAGAAGCTGTGCCGGCACAAGTTTGGGCGCCGGATCGTGGCCGAGTCGGAAACGGTGCAGGGCCTAGGCGACGACATTTCCAACGTGCTCGCTCTTATGGACACATCCAAGGGCAGTCTCGACGCCCGGTATACGTGTCACTACCAGGTCGAGGGCGCTTGCCCCCGGCCGGCGGTCCCCAATTTCGATCTGTCGACTTGGTGGCCGCCAAAACCAGACAATGCGCGGCAGCCTGACCCGTCGGGAGAGACGTTTAATGTTTTGCATATTTCAGATTTCCATGTGGATTTGGACTACACCGTGGGCGCCGAGTCGGACTGCTCGCAGAGCATGTGCTGCACCCCGCACAGCTACAACAAGGCCGCAGGGGACAACGAGATTCTCTTGCCGGCAAGGACGTATGGCGGATACCACTGCGACGCGCCGCGCGCCCTGCTCAAAAGCGCCATGGACTCGGTTGCAAGTGTGCATAGGGACAAGGACTTTGAGTTTGCCATTTTTACGGGAGACATGGCCGACCACGACGAACTGCAATACGCGTCGCAAGAGGACGCCATTGAGTCGGAAAAGGTCTCGTACAGACTCATGAAGGAGTCGGTAGGCGATTTACCCTTTTACATTACACTGGGAAACCATGATTCGTACCCCTACGGCCAGATTGCGCAGCACAAGTCTGGCCATGAAAACAAGTTTGCATGGAACACGGACCTGGCGCACGACATGTGGACTGATTTCGGGTGGCTCGACAACAAGACCGCCGCCGTCGCCAAAACGCACTATGCTGCCTTTGCCGTTGACGCAGGCCGCCAGCCGCAACGGCACCCGGGCCTCCGCGTCATTTCACTCAACGCCAACTTTTGGTACCAGGCCAACTACTACAACTACTGGAGCATGGGCAACGACAGCGACCCCTCGGGCATGCTGCGGTTCTTGAGCGACGAGCTATTGGAATGTGAAAAAGCCGGCCAGCGTGCCTGGGTCATTGCCCACGTCCCCACCGGCGGTACCCTCGACGAAGCTTTGCCCCCAGCCTCCCAGGTCTTTTACCAAATCCTCGAACGGTTCAGTCCCCACGTCGTTGCGGGAATTTTCTTTGGCCACACCCACCGCGACGAGTTTCAAATCCTGTACAATTACAATGCGACAATCAAGGTCGAGGAAAACGCGCTCAATATCGCGTTTTTGGACGAGTCGGTGACGCCCTTCCGCGACCATAACCCCGGTTGGCGGTACTACGAGGTTGACGCGCACACGTTCCAAGTCGTTGACATTCACCACTACTTGTCGCGGCTCAACGCCACATTTGGGCAGGGTGCCAACGGTACCGGCGACGTCGAGCCCGTGTGGGAGTACGCTTATGGAGCCCGCGCTGCATACGACCCCGACCACACCTGGCCGGACTCTGCACCGCTCAACGGGTCGTTCTGGCACCGCGTGGTCCACGACAAGATCATGAAGCGGCAGGCGTTCCGCGACCTGTACGAACGCCACGCCCACCGCGACGCGCCCGCCGGCCCCGCCACGGGTTGCACCGACAACCGGTGCCTCCAGGACCTCTACTGCTACCTCACCACGTTCTCCGTGCCCCAAGCCGCCGCCTGCATTGAAAACAAGTGGCCCGACGACCTCTTTGACCACTTGGGCAAGTTTGAGCCAACGTTCAAGGTCATGTTTGGGGCGCTGGTGGTGGCGGCGGTGGCGCTCGTGGCGTACTTTGTGGTGTTTAGACGTGGCAGTGCGCTGAAACGCGAGCAAAGGCAGGAGTACCAGGCATTGGATACTACTACGGATAATTAATCGATGTTGTAAATAAATAGATTTTTGTATACTAGCCCAGGCAAACGTAAACCTATTATGGTAAAAATGAGAGGGGCACGGCTGAACCAACGGTCTTTTTTACCTTGCTGGTTGTCGAAACCATTCATAAACAAGCCGGTTTCCTTGGGTTTTTTCTATAAATATGCGGATTGTGGATTATCATTTACATTATTACTTCAAAAGAGACAAAACAAGCCCTTAAAAGTTGAGGACGGCGCGGATACAGTCGCCGGCGTGCATGTCCTCAAACGCTTGGTTGATTTCAGCAAGAGGTCTGCGGTGGGTAATGAACTCGTCGACCTTGATCTTGCCGTCGAGGTAGTCGTCGACGATTCCGGGGAGCTGGGAGCGGCCCTTGACGCCGCCAAACGCGCAGCCCTTCCAGACACGGCCAGTGACGAGCTGGAAGGGGCGGGTGGAGATTTCCTGGCCGGCGGCGGCGACGCCAATGACAATGGACTGGCCCCAGCCCTTGTGGCATGCCTCGAGGGCGGAGCGCATGACGTGGACGTTGCCGGTGCAGTCAAAGGTAAAGTCGAGGCCGCCGTCGGTGAGCTCGACGAGCTCCTCCTGGACGGGCCGCGAGAGGGTCTTGGGGTTGATGAAATCGGTGGCGCCAAACTTTTCGGCCCAGGCCTTTTTCTTGTCGTCAATGTCGACCACAAAGATCTTGGCGGCCTTGCGGGCAGCGGCACCCTGGACGACGGAGAGACCGACACAGCCGGCGCCAAAGACGGCCACGTTGTCGCCCTCTTGCACGTTGGCGGTGATGGTGGCAGCACCGTATCCGGTGGTGATGCCGCAGCCGAGCAAGCAGGTCTTGTCCATGGGCGCAGACTCGTTGACAGCGACAACGGAAATGTCGGTAACGACGGTGTACTCGGAAAAGGTCGAGCAGCCCATGAAGTGCAAAATGTCCTGGCCTTTGGCCTTGAACCGCGAGGTGCCGTCGGGCATGACGCCCTTGCCCTGGGTGGCTCTAATCTTGCCACAGAGGTTGGTCTTGCCGGACTTGCAGAACTTGCACTCACCGCACTCGGGGGTGTAAAGGGCAACGACATGATCGCCGACCTTGACGTTGGTGACACCCTCACCAACGGACTCGACGATTCCGGCGCCCTCGTGGCCGAGAATGACGGGGAAGGCGCCCTCGGGGTCGGAGCCCGAGAGGGTGTATGCGTCGGTGTGGCAGACACCGGTGTGGGCAATCTTGATGCGGACCTCGTGGGCGCGGGGGGGCAGGACCTCGACGTCCTCGATGGAGAGCGGCTTGCCGGCCTCCCAGGCAATGGCGGCCTTGCATGTGATGGTCTTTCCGATAGTGGACATTGTGAGTTGGTTTGATGGAAACTTGGTGATGTAAGAGAGGAATTGATGAGTGGAAAGGAAAAAAGATGGAAAAAGACGGTAGTTATAAAGGTGGAAAACTAGGTAGTGGGTAGCTTTTATTTGTATTTTTTTTTTTTTTATTTCTGTTTGAGAGCAAGGTGTTCCACTATCAAATCTCGTTAATCATCAGAAAGTCGTCCCAAGTACGCAAGCACGGAGGTTTGGTTTGTGCCCGTGGCAAAGTCGGTGCTCTTGGGCCGTTTCTGTGGTGGTGCCGGGTAACGGGGCCCCGTTTCCGGAAAGCGTTTCCTGCGGCGGGTGCGGCTTTTGCACAGCAGAGTGGGGGATTTTGCTGCCGAAACAGGCAGTCAAGTCCATCGCAGTTCAAGTCACGGCCATGACATTGATGACATTGATGATATTCAGTAGTAGAATCAAAGAAGAATCAAAGGCAAGAACTGGAGAACTCAGCGCACTCAGCGCACTCAGAGCACTCAGCGCACTCAGAGCACTGGAAACCACGGACAGATGCAAGCAAGGCACGCAGGCCCAGATTTGGAGATCCTGCTCAGCCAGTTCCACCGGCCAATGCCTGACTTCCCTGTACAATGTACGGCAACAAGGGCCCCGCGGTGACGGGAAATGACTGCGTTGCGAGATCCTGTGCCGGGGATGTCTACATTTAATACATTTAATAAGTAACTTCAAGTCAATGGAGGGGTCGTGATTATTAATTGAGTTCACTGTCAAGTTGTTCCAGTTTGTCGACCTGGGCAGACTTTGATGGACGTGCCATTCAACGCCCACAAAGAACAAGGAACGTGCCCTTTGTATATCGCTGACAAATGATTACAAAACTACAACTAATCATTACATAAACCGCATTACGTAATCACGACCAATAAGTTAGTAATAACCTTAAATCTGGTTCTGAATGAAATTTGATTCCTCCAAGCAAGAAATTCAAAGACCGGCTTCATCAATCAACTCGAACAACTTGCAGTGCTTGAACGACTAGTCCTGTTTGAATTCCTTAACGGGTATTTATTGTTATTACAGCCGCAGCTACTTTGTTTCGACACAAGCTCCAAGTTGCGCTTTTGCCTTTCTGAGCCTCATTACCTTTGAGTAACAAAGAAAGTGCCTCCGAGTAAGATCATGAAACAATTGATTGATTGTAACTGCAATATAGATGGCGTGAATCTGCCCATGAAACAAGAAACGTGAGTACACACAAGTAAGCCCAGGCTCAATTGACCCTTGGGAACAGTGTACTGCTGCGAGCACTACCAGTCTATTGACAAGTTGCCAATGAACCTTGCTTGTACAGACAAGCACAGACCGAGTTCCGTAGTTGCCCTATGTTAAACCTCACTGTAGACCCGGCACCGGACCTGACGTCGCAGTGGTGGTATTTCCCTGCCCAATTTTTTTATTTTTTTATTTTTTTAATTGTTTTATTTTTTTTTTAATTTTTTTATATTTTTTCAGCAATACCCAGCCGACTTTCTTTCAAGCCCAGGAAACCCGAACCAAGGCAAGAATCAAATCAATCCCAAAGTCACCACACCACCACAAAACCTTTTTCTTCTTCTTCTTCTTTGCTACTTTCCTTCCAAAAGGTAATTGTCAAGTCTTTCTAGTGGCGCCAGAGCTCTGTTGTACCCGGTCCATTGCAGCCCGTTCAGTTACACCGAGTTTGAGGAATTTGCCAAGCTGTGTTGTGAATCCAAGCCTAGAGCGATTTGATTTCACCACCAAGCAACGCTCGCTCTCTGCTAGCCACGGCAATCCCCTGTGTAACCTGACAAGTAAGTACTCCCTTCCTGCTACTGAGAAGCTCTTTTTTCTAGCTCCAAAATAAACATTGATTGCGGTCTTTTTTCCCTTGGTTTTCCTCACAACGTCTTGATTTCTCACTATAGAGGTTGGAGGTGGTAGTGCTTCCGAATTCAAACTTGGCCAGTGATCACAACCTTCAAGTCTCGTACACTGAACTTGTGGTACTCGAGCCAGTGATTTGAAATACATTGACTGTACTCAGATTGAACTCCGCAACTTGCAAAGAACCACTCTTGCACTCTGTTGCCCTTCCATCCCGCTACACTCTACTTGCTAGCCACACCTCTCTTGTTTCCTTCCTTTACAATCCTCGCACCTGCTAACTCAACGTCTCCAGATCTATACCAAAGTGCACTGCCGCCGTGTCTATCATCGATTACCTATACTCTCCTAAACGAGGTATTCCTTCGTTTTTTTTTTTTTTTTTTTTTTTTTTTTTTTACGTTACTTTTCACCATCTTGCATTACCAACCCTTTTTCGCAGGAAGTTTTTTTTTTCTTCTCACTCGCAAGCTCTTCCCTCCTCAACTTTCCTCCAACGCCTAACCTTCGCACCATTTTCATTCTCTCCACCTTCTCTTTTTGTTTGCGGCAATAGAGAATGGAAATGGACGGAAGTTCTAGCATCCACGACTCCAAGTCTGTTGTTCACACGGGGACGGGAAACGATGCATCTGGACCTTACTCTCCAGGCATGACCACCGCCATGTCGACGGCCAATTCTCCCGGCGGCAGCAATGGCGGCGAACCATACCTCAACGATGAACCTTTAAACTCCGGGGACCAGAACGGCATGGGTCCAAGCAATGGAATGAATTTGGCACATGTGCCAGGGTCGGTGTCGCCCGACAATGTGCATGTTACTGGGCAGAACGAGTTTGGCCAGGGATCGGTACCTCAACAGGATGGTCGCATTCCTCAGGCACAAGGCCTGCCCAACACGTCAGAACTTTCCATGACTTCGTCAATGGCTAGTCATGCCACCAACTCTTTTATGGATAACCATCACGGCCATGGCTTTACTGGTGATACTCGCGGTCAACGGCAACTTTCGCCCAACAGCCTTGCATACAAAAACATTTCGGGCTATTCTCATCAGGAAAACGAAGAGAATCCCGTTCCCATAAACATGTCTAATCGACGTGATTTTTACTCTCAAAACAACCCTGTACCACCCCAGCTGCAACTCCATCAAGCTCAACAGATGCAGCAGATCCACCACCAGCATTTACAACAGCAACAGCACCCGCAACAGCATTTGCATCAGACTCAACATAGTCCACAGGGGCAAACACACCCTCATCATCATCATCACCATCATCATCATGCCCAGTCTCCTCAGCATCAAGCCCAGCAAGGGCTTCTCCAACAACAACAACAGCATCAACTCCAACTTCAGCATGCACGATCCCAACAAGCATATCTTAACAACAAAGCTTCCCACATTCATACCCACGATAATTTCCAGCATCAGCCCCATCAGCTGCAACAGAGCACGTCTGTCAATGATGACGAAGAACTTTTCAGACACATGGATACTTCCGACAATGCAGGCACGCATACCCCGCAAAGACACCATCAACCGAACCATACAACCGCCGCCGCGGCAGCAGCAGCAGCAGCGGCAGCAGCGGCATCTGCCAACTCTCCTTACCCAGGTGTAGACATGGTGGGTTCTGCGGGGCCGGTTCCGTTCAATGGAGGTCCTCTGGGGAACCGGATGGGACAATTTGGCGATTCCATGGAAGCCGCAGCAGCAGCAGCTGCCATGGGCATGGAGTTTACAAACAGCATTTCGGAGACTCCCATGAACATGATGCCTCCAAACAATGTGACTCCATCTACGGGGGGCGACGGGTCTACTCGAAAGCGTAAAGCAAGCTCCATAACTACTCAAGACGAGGGACGCCTTACTGCACTCAAGCTTATGGTGACCGAGGCTGGCGAGATCAGTTTACCTGACATGGCTGTCCGAGTGCGCCAGGAAAGCAACGCGTCAAACTCAGAAAAGCTGCGACAAACGTTTGCCATGATTTGGCTCAAGAAAAGCTGCCAGACTGCTAACGACACCGCTGTACCTCGAAACAGAGTCTATGCTCGGTACGTTGAGATCTGCGCCGAATACAATGTCAAACCATTGAACCCGGCCTCGTTTGGAAAGCTCGTCCGCGTGACATTCCCTGATATCAAGACACGCCGTCTCGGTGTCAGAGGCCAGAGTAAATATCATTATTGTGGGTTCCGGTTGATTGGAGAACAAAACAATCCAACAGGGTCCACACCTACAGGCACTCCTGGAAGATTTGCAAATTCTCCCGATAGGTATGTTCTTTCCTTCTTTTCTAAAGAATTCTTGCTAACTTTACTAGTATTAACATGAAAACACAGTCCGGCATTGACTCTAGTTTTGGGTTTTCACAGTCGCCATACACAACGCCAAGCCAAGTCCGGTTCCCTCGCACAAGCACACCCGGCTCTGAATACGAATCGAAACTTTCTCATTCGAGCTCTGTAAACGATTTCCAGCAGAGTTTGGTGGGCCACGACACGCCCGATTTGCGATTCCACGACACCATTAGCGACTTTGCAGACATTTCGCTGTCGTCTAATGCGCAAGAAAGTTTTACCATTCCCAAACTAAGCGACTTTGTACAGAGCTCTATCGACCCTGATTTTGCAACAACGTTGCAGAGTTTGTACCTTTCGCATTGTCGCGCATTAGTTGATGCGCTCCGGTTCATGCATATCAAAAAGTTTGTGAGCATCATGGGCTCCTTTCTGGGCGGACTGACTACCCCAGTCAGGAAGCTGTTGCATGAAGAGGACGTTATTAAATGGGTCGTCCATTCCGACTGGGCCATGTACAAGGAAATGGCGCAAATGTTGCGACGATTGGGTTTACAGGAACTCCCAATTCAAGTTGTGGCAGGGCTCAAGTCGCTTTCCCAACACTTGCCGCAGCATTTGACCAATGCAATGGGAAGCTTTGAGGGAATGCTTGCTGCCAAGCTCAAACCCGCGCAGCAATTTTGCAACTTGCTAGATCGCCTTATTCGTGCCAACGAGTCTGGTTTGAACGCGAGCAAAATTCTAAGCGACGCGGTAGAGACTAGAAAGATGAAGGACGACTGGACAAGGTTTGTCAACACCCAAGCGATTGTTCACCGCGAAATCCCCTGCGCAAGCGTTGAAGCAGAACGTATTCTGAGTGAAGACGTGGCTCAACTATTGAGCATTGACGAGGTTGACGAAGCCGACTTGGACGTGCCCAGCGACAAGCGCACCAGTGCTGGTGATGTAATTGCATCCAAACTTGGCCGCAACAGCGAAAACGACAATAATACCAATATGGAACTTTTGAAATCAGAGAGAATCATGTTGAAATGGGCCCAGTACTTGAACAACTTGCCTTCCAAGTTCCCCAACACCCCTGCCCGGTTATTCTTGCTCTGCCTCAGCGCACTGCTCACTGCGGCGTTGCGTGAAATTAGCATGAACGGTGGAGAAGGGTTTGGCGCATGGTGGGTGGTCCGGTGCTGGATTGACGAGTGGATGGGTTGGTCGGCGGAAATGGGCGGGTTCCTGAGTGTCAACTTGGATGAGCAGCAACAGAAACAACTGCAGCAGCCAAACCCCAGCAACAAAGCCAACGACCAGTCTGACACTGGCTTTGGTGTTCTTGAGAATGGAGGTGGCCAGACTTCAACACGGCTAATGTTTACAGACACTGGCGACAGCGAAGTCAGAATCAAGATTGAGGAGCAGGACAAGGGTCACCAAGTAGACCAGTCTCGAGTGGGAACCAAGAACGGTGCTGGTGCTGACGACGCACACCGCCGCCGGCTTTCATTTAGCAGCGCTACTGCGACCGCCATTGAGCGAGGAGGCAATGACCCCACCGGCCACTTGGTTTCACCCACGACAGCCACCACTGCTGCACCGTCTTCAGCCGACACGGCGCTGACGAGCCCCATCGGCGACGACCTTGCACACAAGCACGCGAATCACCATCACCACCACCATCACCACCACCACCACCGACGTAGCCCTCCCCCGGCAGCGAGTGCAGCGGCAGCAGCAGCGGCAGCGGCGGCGGCATTGCACCCCCACCACCACCAAGGCAGTGCCACCCAGGTCTAACCCTGGATTCAAGGCGGATTGACCTCGTCCCTCAAAAATAAAAGTTATTTGCCATTCACTAGAGAAAATGAAAAAAGGTTTTATATGTGTATGTAAATGTGTATAAAGCTCTTGAGATAATCTGAAAAAAAAAAAAAAAAAAAAGAAATTGATTTATTTTTATTAAAAGTGTCTTGGACTTGATGGTGGTTGAAGGTTGGATTTATTCATTTATTCATTTATTGTGGACTTGCTTACTGTAGTTTTATTAGAAGTTTGGGTTTAGGTTAAGCTTTGGTTGTCTTGTCTCACCCAGAAGAAGGCCCCTTGGGCTTGGACAATTGCTAGATCCCGGGTCTGCGTCGGTTATACCAGCTATTTAGTTGGGCAACTTGGCGGTTAGCTTGAACCCAATATCTAAGTAGACTCTGAATCATCGATCTTGACCTAGAAGGTATATAGTTTTGGGCTAGAAGCCTTCCACGCCGAACCTTGAACCTTGAACCTAGAACCTAAAACCTAGAAGTCAAGTTACCAATAACCCGCAAAAGTTCCATGGCCCCCCAGCCGTCAATGCCCAATAACAAGTTCTTTCCCACTTTTAAATACCTGTTCTAACTCTCAACACTCAAGTTCTGTCCAGAAGCAAGTACTGCACACTGTGCCAGTAGTTACGTACCTAAAAGTCGGGATTGAAGAGTGATGTGCAGTACCTCCAAACCGGTATCATGATCCACAAAGCCCTAACTCTCTTTCCCTCAGCACAACAACGGTGTACCGAGATACTTTGAACAACTCTATTTCATCAATGTTCGACCAAAGCTCAGGTTGGATTGGCGGTGGCACAGACCACATCTGGTAACAGACAATAAACCAACGCGCTCCACAAGACATTCAACGGTCTACCACATACAATTACAAGTTGAATGCCAAGTACTTGGTTTGCCAACGTTTTGTGAAAAAGGTATTATTAAGTAAATCATTAAATCATGTGGAATCTTTCAAAAAAAAAAAAAAAAAAAAAAGAAAGGTATATATTTATATGTAAAAAGAGTATAACGTTCCTTTCTAGACTCTTTACAAGGCCATGAAGGCGGCACCGGCAAGACCGCCAGCGAGCATCAGGGAGCTGTAGGAGACGAGGGCGGCGCCGTTGGGGGCGGCAGAAGAGGCAGCAGAGCCAGAAGCAGAGGCAGAGCCGGAAGCAGAGCCGGAAGCAGAAGCGGAGGAGGCAGCAGAGCCGGAAGCGGAACCAGAAGCAGAGCCAGAGGCAGAGGCAGAGCCAGAGCGGGTACCGGTGGAAGTAGCCAAGGTAGAGTTGGCGGCATCGGTAGACGAGGCAGAGGCGGCCGAGGTGGCGTTGTGGTGGTGGGTGTGGGTGGCAGCGGACTCGGTGCTGTTGTGGGAAGCGTGGGTAGTGGCGGCAGCGCTGGCGCTGGAGGTGGAGTGGTGGTGCGTGGAGGAGGCAGCGGCCGAGCTCGAGGAGGTGACGTTCTGGCCAATGATGGTGAACATGGGGGTGTAGTTGACGTCGTCCGTGTTGTCATTGTTGATGATCTCGAGGGCGTAGTCGTGGCCCGTGACAATGTCCGAGGGCAGGAACCAGCGGACAGCGCCGCCGTTGGCCAGGTTGGTGGCAATGGTCAAAGCGGTTTCCAGGTTGGAGGCGTTGCCCTGCTTGAGGAGCAGGTCGACGGTCTCACCACCGTTGGTGTTGTTCCATCTGACAATGAAGGTCTCGCCAGCGTACAGAGTGACGTTGCTGGAAGAGGGGGCCGAGAAGGCGTTGGAGGCCATGGCGCCGGCGGCGGCGGAGAGGGCAAGAACGACGGAGGAGAGCTGCATGGTTGCGGAAAACGAGCGACAAAAGGTAAAGCTAAACGAGCGTGGGTTGGAGAGGAGGAAGGAAAAGGAATTGCTGGGAATCGGGCGCCTTTTATACGGCGAAATATGGAAATACTGCACAAAACGAAAATATTGCAAAACCCATACAAGAATAAAAACAAATTACGCGAAAAACACAAAAATTGCTTTTTTTTGCATTTCTTTTCAAAAGGGGGAATTCCAGCGCGAAATGAGGTTTTGGGGCTTTTCGGGGCGCTGCCGTTTTGGGAAGCGCCGGGGCGCACCCGTGGCCAAAAATAGCTTTGCGCTGGTTTTGTTTATATTTGCAGAACTGGCATGGTTCGAGAGCTGAGGTCCGGGCGAGTCCAGAGCTCAGTCCGAGAGGCTTGGGACACTGGGTCCTGGGTTGGGCAGCTCAGTCGCAGTAGGAAATGCGCGCACAACCGACAAGAAGAAACTGCGCCCTGGGGAAGAAACAACGGACCGCAGAAAATCAAGAAAATGCACGCAAATCGCTTATGTAAACAATGCAACCCCTCTTACATAACAATATTTTCACACAATGCACGCGTCCGCATTCGGCCACTTCATCGCCCAATCCGGGTCAGGTCACGCCGCGGTCGCCCATCACAGAAACTGCCTGCCTCTGTGAAAGGGGCGGCCTCGGCTGGTTCCAGTTGCGAGTTCATCGTCAAAGGCTTTGGATTGTTCGTGAGTCTCATACTATGCCATACTAATACTATATACTATATTCCTCGTAGACCAGCAGCTTCTAGATCATGCAGTAGCTGCCATACCCGTTCTTGAGCCACCAGCGCAGGCACATCTCCTTGCCGAGGCTCTTGCCCTGGTTGCCGTTGCGCGCCCGCAGCACCACCACGCTCTCCTCCATCAGCTTGCCGTCGTGCAGCACGTCGTTCCAACCGGGAACGGCCATGTAAGTCTGCGCGAGCTTGCTCAGCTGCGGGAACGAGTGGCTGTTCTTCTCCCACCAGAGGTAAGGGTCAACGAGCCGGACACCTGTGGAGACTCGCACGTACTCGTCGAGCTCAAACGTGAGCGGTTCAATGGACTCCTCGTGGTTGACGAGGGATTGGAAAAAATCGGGCGTGCGGTTGGCGCCGGAGGGGTGTGAGGCGCTGCCGGGGACGCTCTCGAGGGCAAGGTCGAGCAGGCTGTTGGCCTCGAGCTCGTTGCGGCGCATGCTGCGAGTGGTAGTAGTTGGTGCTGGAGCAGGAGCGGGGGCAGGTTCTGGAGCAACAACAGGATCAGAAACAGGACCAGCTGGCGCTACTTCAGCCATTGTCTCATCGCCCTCAGCCGGTGGCGTCGACACCGCCAGCTTGACGCTGCCAGTCTCCCCACCGCCAGTCTCCTCACTCGCCTTCTCCTGGTCATCGGTAGGCTTGATCAGACCCTCGTCCTCATCGTCATCCATGACCGTGTCGTGCGTCTCGTCCGCCTCCACCATCGCCCTATTAGCGGCATTCTGCTTTTCAATCTCGGCCCGGAACTTGTCGCGGATCTCCGCCTGCTCCTCGCGGCCCATGTGTCGAAACAAGCGCTTGAAATTAGGATCAAGCACCTGCACACACCGAAACATGCCATTCTTTTCAATGCTCTCATTGTAGATCTTTTCAATGTTCTCGACAAACTTGCGGACAGGCCCGTTCTCAACGTCTTGTGTAATGTCCCGGTTGAAGGCGTACATGAGGTCCCGCATCTTTTGTGTCTTGAACCCTTCCTTGACGGTCTTGATCATGGACTCCACGGCAAACGCAGTCACGCCAGCAGTGTTGTAAGCACTGGCCTCTAAATCGTTGAGCGTCGTGTAAATGGGCCGTAGCATCTCGCAGAGCATCCCCAAACCAGCCCATTCCTTACCGCCAAACTTGCCCTCGGCCAGTTGCAAAATACTCTCTTCCTCACTGTCCTCTTCCTCTTCGTCGTCGCCGTAGCCGCCGTCTGTAATGTCGTATTTTTTCAAGTATTTTTGCAAACTCTCCTTGCGCGCAATGGCATTCGAAATGAGCTGGTAAAACAACCGCCACCCAGTTTGGTTGCTCACGTTCTTGCTGTAAAGGTCATCGTCACTGGGTTGCCTCAACGACACAAGCACGGGCTGCTGCGTTTCGTCTTCCCTGGCTGCCTGGCATTTTTGGAAATACTCCGTCTTCATGTGGCAGCTCTCGATATCGTCGGCAATGCGCTCAATCTTCTTGACGATTTCTTGCACGTTTTGGTGCTCAGGGTCCAAAGCGCTGCACAAGAACTGGTCGATTTGAAAATAAATGCCTGTAATGAGACTCTCAAAAAAATTGCTTTGTTCGTTCCCGCTAATGACTTTGCTGAGACCCTTGTACATGTCGGGGATCCCACTGTCCTTTAGGCCAGTGCCGTCCGTCAAGACAGTGTAAACCTTGTTGCCAATACCGAAATCCTCAATAACGCTTTGCAGCTTCTTGACAACGTTTGTTTGGTACCATTTCAGCGGCGAAATGCGCAAAAGCACACGCTTCAAAGCCCAGTTGTTGTCCACAAAGTGCGCCACAACGACAAATAACCGGTCACGCCGCTTATTGTCAAAGTACCCACAGTTATCAAACGACTTCCAAATACCGCAACTCAGACTCACTTGGCCCCGAAGCTCGCTCAGCTCTTGCTTGATCCCGGCCTTCATCTCGTGGTGCCATCGTGAGGCCAGCTCAATCAGACTGTTGTAGGACTGCAGCTCGGCTGGCAGGTGAACGTCCAAATTGGCAGCAAACTCGCGAAACATGGTATACTGCGTCCTGTCGAGACAGAGGCCGCTTTGAATGTAGTAGGGGATAGTCCGGCTAATCAGTTGTTCCTTGGTGAGCGGTCGCGAAGGCCCACCGGCTTTTTTCACGGCGCCGTTGCTGCGTTTGACTGGCGGTGTGGGTTTAGACTCTTGCACGTCTTGTTTTTTGCTCGCTGGGCTGCTGGTACTCGTTTCAGCAGCAGTGCCACTGCCGCCAGCGTTCATGGCCGAAAAGCTTCTCTTGTTTTCATTGTCGGCAGGAGGCCCAACAGATGCCACGCTGGGCGTCGTGGAGGCGTCTAATCCAGCATCGCTTTTCCGCGCTTTGCTCGCTGGCCGGGTTACATTGACCGCACCGGCATGATTACTCGCGGGCAGAACCTGGTGCACGCGACTCAAATGCCGGCACATGGATCCAGTGCTTCCAGTCTTGTCGCGGGTCAGCACAACTCCGCAAATGCCATCAACCTCTGTGCTTCCGGGAACGGGGAACCGACATTGCACGCGGAAAGGATTGTCTGGGGTTTGCACGAAATGATTCCACACCCAACTCGATCGAATGACGGGTGTGTTGGGCTTTTTGTCGTTGCCGTTTGGCGTCGCACTTCCGTTGGCGGCTGAAATGATGGACTGAGATGGCGGAGCTGTTATTGCGTCGACCGCTGCCGGTGCCTCTGAAACTGACGCCGTCGGGGCAGCAGGAGCAGCTTTCTGCATAAACGTAAAGGAAGTCGTATGTGTGTTTGAGTTGGTTGGCGTCGCGTAGACAGACATGCCGGACCTGTCTAAAAGATGGGGGCTGCCGTCGGGCAAAGGCGCGCTTGGCTCCAGCGACCCTGCCAACGTCTGAGCAAGCGGATCGGTGATCGGGGCCGTGAGGGGTTCTGGACCGGGTGACATGCGTTCTTCCTTGACAAATGGATTGCTGGCAGGTATCTCCATGCTCGTGGGGAGGCTCATGTGTTGATGTAATGTCTCCAGTTTTGTGGGTGAAAACTATAGGCGTTGGAAAATAAAAAAAATAAAAATATAAAGGCGGTGCCGGTGCTTGTAAGAGCCGGTTCAATAAACGCAAACAACGACTGTGCCGGAGTAGAACACGAGGGAATGAGCGCCTGCTTGAAGCTGTCGTCGATGGAGGTGACGGGATGTGGATGGAGGGAAAGAGAAAGAAGAGCGCTTAGAAATCCGGAGTAGCGCGCTGGGAAAAAAGGGCGCTGTTCCGGTCGGACGCCCGCCCGAAGCCTGAGTTCCGGGTAGCAGCCAAAGAGGGGTTCGCGTGTGATGAGAAATTCGTGCGGTGGGCCGTGGGTACGCCCCCCGTCTCGGTAACCGACATACCGGGGAGCGGTGGCGACGGCGGCGGCGTGGGCGGCAATACCGGCGGGCGGGGCGGGGCGAAGGCC
>JAJMHN010000115.1:0-65158 GCA_030566025.1 Geotrichum cucujoidarum
CTCGGTCAGGTCACGGAGGAGGTGTGCAATGGCGTCGTTGAGCTTGAGCGAGTTGGACTGCCGCGGGGTCATGGTTTTGGGCTTGGCCGGGCGGGCCCCGGCGCCGCGGTTGCGGTGCTGACGCGCCAGCTTCAGCGGGCCGTTGGTCTGTCTGTTCCCCTTCCTCGGTCTGCTCCACAACCTCTACCTCTCCCTCGTCCTCGTCGACCTCCATTACATCGTCCTCAGAGAAAGGCGACGCCGCACCAACAATCTCGACCTCGCTACCAAACGCGTCCTCCAACCCGGGCAACCTCAACGGACTTCCTTGGGGCTGGGTGGCAGTGCTATCTTGGGGAAGATTTCCTCGCTGGCCCGTTTTAAGGTTGTATTGCGTAGCTCTAGGCATTCAGTTGGTTTCCTTGAAATCTAGTTGATTTCGTTTTCCTTGTTTGGAAACTTTGCGGGATGCAGATTCGACAACGTTTCGCATTTTTTCAGAGGGTATGTCTAAGCAAGTCACGTGGTGTCATGTGGTCACTAAACTAGGCAAAAACGTTCAGCCACTCGTTGGTTTGCACTGAAATGGCAGGTTTGCTGGTCTGGACAAGGAGCGAGCCGTTGACAGTCCAGATAACCGTGAAAACGTGTGACGATGCTCCGAAACGTCTCAGCCACAAGTGCTGGTTGCTAGTCACAAGTCCAGAGCGATTCCGTGGTTGGCATGGGTCAAGTTATGGGGCTGAACTTTGGTGTTTTGCGTAAAACAAAACCAGAGAATAAGTAGGTTTTGAAAAGATGAAACCAACGACAAGGAACCTCAAAGGAGCTTGAAACTCGTCACGACGGGAACATCAATGACGAAGTGAGTAGACTGTAGTTACAGACTGCGTTTGTCGTTAACTTGGGCTGTTTGACTTGGCGTGCGTCGTGGTAGTCAACTGGAACAGCGTTGACCGTTTCCAATCAAATCCACCAAGCACCAAGTCAAAATAAAAATCACGGCCATGTCATGAAATGAACGATGTTTAGGTCCTAACCTCTAAACCCGTGCTTTGCGTCAAGTCTCTTTGTTCGACTCGTTTTGTTTGTTTTGTCCAGCGCGCAAGACGCGTTCTATCCACTGACGTGCCAGACTGATCCAAAACTCTGTTCCTGGCATGGATGGATGGATGGCATCAATTGAAGTTTCCACCAACGCGTTCAACCAAGAAATCACACTCCATTCCTCAACCTTTGCCCTGCAATACCGTACTCAATCAATACTCAAGTACTTGATACGCTTGTTATTGAATACTCTTGATTCACAGGTAAAGTACCCAGCAACGCGTTTCAAGAGGTTGAAAGGCCCCACATAACCAAAACACACACACTTTACACGCACACTGGACAGGGGCACAACTGAAAATCTGGCACCCAACCAACGTCTCCAATCCAATCTTATTTACAAAACAAACTCCTTCAACGCGTCAAACACTTGAGACCAATACTCAACTGGATATCAATGGGTGTTTAAAAAAAAAGGGAATAAAATAAAATAACTAATCATACATAAACTTGAAGCAAAAAAGAGAGAAAAAAAAAAAAAAAAAAAAAAAAAAAAAAAAAAAAAAAAAAAAAAAAGAAGAAAAAGTCATGACAGCCTTGCCCAACGGCCAAGCCATTCATCAAGAAGAAGTGAAAAAAAAGGGGGTCAAGAAGAATGTTAAAGGGGGCAAAAGTAAAAAATAATAAAAAAAAAGAAAAAAGTAAAAGAGTTTTAAAACCTATTTAAAAAAAAAAAAAAAAGGTTTTTAGATGGACACGGTGGTGGAGGAGGACGCGCTGTGGGCAATCCAGGCCTCGAGGGCACTCTCAGTGAGGTGCTCGTCAAAAGTGGTCGAGTCGTCAAGGACAGTAATGGTAATGCTAGAGTCGGAAAACACAACGGCGGCCTTCATGGTGCCAGAGGTGGGGCGGGCAATGTAGTCGCCGGTGCCGCCGCCGCCGTAAGAAGGGCCGCTGCTGCCCTGGCCGCTGTGCAGGTGGCTGGTCAAGAACTCATTGCCCGAGTTGAGCACCTCGAAAACGTCAAACTCGCCGCAGCCAGTGCTCCAGCACGAGCACTTTTCGTCGCCGTACTGCAAGGTACGGGGCACCTGGGCATTGAGGATCCAGATGGCGGGCATGTCGCCGTTGAAACCGCTGTCATTGTCAAAGGGCATGCCAAACTCAAAGGCAAACATCTTGTAGTTGCCGTTGAAACCGTGGTAGGCGGGGATGCCCTCGCGGTAGTATCCGCAGCTGTCGCCAGAGCACTTGGTGCCGGAAAAAATGGCAAACTCCTTGTTGGAGCCAATGGTGGTGTCAGAAAGGACAGTGGGCTCGCTGGCGCCAGAGACGCCGTCGGCGCCGCAGTACGAGAGCGAGTTGCCAAAGTGAATGTCCCACACACCAGAGCCCTGGCCACCCTGGTTGTTGAGGAAGGTCACGCCAGAGGCAGAGCCGGACTCGGCATTGTAGTAGGACTCTCTAGTCCAGCCAGAGCCAGAGCCAGAGGAAGGGGCAGAAGACGAGGAGGGGGAGGAAGAGCTAGCAGAGGAAGAGCCAGAGCCAGAGCCAGAGCCAGAAGAGCCAGAGCCAGAAGAGCCAGAGCCAGAAGAGCCAGAGCCAGAAGAGCCAGAGCCAGAAGAACCAGCAGAACCAGCAGAGCTAGCAGAACCAGCAGGGGAGCCAGCGGCAACAGAGGAAAGAGTAGTTGAAGGGGCAGGGGGAGCGGCGGCGGAGGACGACGCAGGGGGGTTGACAACCACGTCCGAGGTAGGAGCAACGGCGGCAGCATTGTCGGCCTGGCCAGCAATGACGGTCGTGGTGACAGAAACAAACTCAGTCACGTAAACGGGCTCGGGGTTTCTCTTGTGCTTGTGGTGAACGTGGCGGGCACCGGCGTGGGCGGCCTCGTCAGCCTCCTCGACTTGACGCTTCGAGTTGGACGACGAGCCGGACGAGTTGTAGGCGTAGTAGGCAAACTGCTTGAGGTTCAGGGGACCTCTGAAATGGAGCGAGACCTCCTCGTCCAAGGGCGAGAGCGAGCCAGAAAAGGCGTAGGGCGAAGACGAGCAAGAGCCCGAGGACGAGTCCATGTTGGTGACTCTGTTGTACGAGCCCGAGAAGCCAATGTTTTCGTAAACGACTTGCGAGACCTTGTTGCAGTAGTAGTTGCCGGCAATGAAGGAGCAGTCGTCAGCAAGCGCCTGGGCGGCGAGCATGGAGGTGGCGGCCAAGAGCGAGGCCTTGGGGACGGAGAATATCATGAGTAGTGAAAAAAAGTCGAGTAGTATACACAGCCAGCGTGTTTTTTACAGGGGGTTGGAAAGATGTCGACGGGCGAAGGGTATTGGAACAGACTACGGCCGGAGAAGACGAGCGGAAAACAGAACAAACAAGCGAACACAAACTAAACGAGGGACTGGGTGGTGGTGAAGGAGTAGAAGAGAAGAAAAAGGAGAGAAAAAGCAGGACAAGCAGAAATATTTAAGAGAAGAGGCAGCAAAAAGGAAACAAAAAGGAAACTTCAGTGTTTTTGTTTGGGATCGCTGCGGGTGGTGCTTTGTACTGGAGAAAAAGCAATGTTCAGTCTACCCGCCAGTTTCTTTTTTCCTTCTGGCAGGGGCAATTTCGCAGCAATTTCGCAGTTGTCGCCCGCCGAATGCGCTCGCCGTGTCAGCCATCCACACTGCTGGCAGACTGCCAACACACCCAGCGCTCTCTTGTGCGCCCCAGAGCCCAACACCTCAGCTCTTCATACTCAAGAAGGCAAGTCCCATACTTTCAAGTTCCCACTCGAAACCCGCGTTTTTCCACGGATCTCGCCAAGCACCAAGGAGAGAGGCAAATAATACACAAACAGCCCTAGCCCAGGACTCTGTGCCTGCCTGTTTGGGCCAGAATGCAGCCCAATTGGGAAGTCCGCCGCCTGCCTAAAACGGAACGACAGGCAGGGTAACCTGTTTTTCTTTTCTTTTGGCTGTGAAAGGGAAAAAAAAAAAAAAAAAAAAAAAAAAAAAACACGGCAAACGCGCCACGCAAAGGAATTGGAGAGACTTGGTTTGAAAGACTGGGTTGCATCGTCGAGGAGGACTCGAGACGGGCATGGCGCTGCTTGTGTGGCTGTTGGTAGCTAGTCGCTGGTTGTCAGTGCTGAGCCAGTCAGTCCGTCCGGCCGCTGAGTGCTTGCTAAGAAAGGGGGCCGTTTTCAGGGGAACCTACCCTACCCTACCCTACCCAAGAGACAGCGCGCGCGCGCTCCTTCTCCTTCTCCTTCTGCGCTCGCCTGGAATTGATGGGCCTGGGCCTGCCTCGGCTTGGCTGTGATCACCGCCAAAACAGCAACACCAAGGTAGTTGAGTAAAAGGTCACAGACAGTGACGTACTAGGTAGTCAACTACAAAGTCAAGAGGAAATTAAAATATTCAAAGACTGATCAATTGAAGGGATTTTGATCGCTTCATTTCAGTGAAGCCGTAAACTACATGACTAGCAGTAGCCAGTACTAAATAAATAAATAACAACAAGACAGATTGATTGATGATCAGGCTAATAGGGGTGCGCTCCTTCATGCCAGCCTTGCCCTTGGCCCTGTGGCTCTCCAACAGCATGAACGAGCCATGCCATGCCCGCAATCAAATGCCACCGACAATCAACTAATGATCAATGCCGTTAGTTGATTGTTTTGCCGCTTGAGGGCAATCAGACACGCTGGCGTTTGGGCTGGGCGTCTGCCGTTGCTGCTGGCAAAGACCGCTTGCGAAGTCTGCTAGGCGTGCTTGTGGGTGCAGACGTTAGCCGTGTGCGCTGCTCTGACGTGAACGACGCGCGCGACAGCCGGCGCCGGCGAGGCTGGACAAGCTCTTCAGAGGAAGAAGAAGAAGACGCTTCTTGGTCACTGGCACTGTCATTGGCACTATCGTTGTCGTCACCGCTCAGCTCGGACTCAGAGCCACTCGAAATAACAACAGCTTCCTCGTCCTCGTTCTGTGGAGATGGTGGTGAGGCTGGTGGGGCTGGTAATGACGCAGCAGATGCAGATGCAGACGCAGACGCAGACGCACTCCCAACGCGGTGGTTACTGGGGCTACCGCTGGATTGGGACTGGTCCGGCTGGGACTGGGATTGGGATCTGGCCAGAGCGCGCGGCTGACCACGCGCAGGCGGTGCGGGCGGTGCGGGCGACGCTTGTTGCCGCCACGCACGCTCACCGTCGTCGACGTCGCCGTTGGGGCTCTCGCTGACCCTGAGTAAGCGGCCCGTTTGAACCTCAGCCTCAGAGTCGCTGTCCAGTTCCAATGGGTTTGTGGCGTCCCCGCCCGCTTCCTCCTCCTCCTCCTCCTGTTCCTCGTCGGCAGAGCTCTCGGACAGACCAAGCACGTGGCTCAGTGTGGCGGCGGCAGACTGTGAGGATGACATGGACCGGCCCCCACTCATGCTGCCCCTGCTCTCCTTTTCCTTGGTTGTTGTTGTTGTTGTCGTGGCGGTGGTGGTGGTGGTGGCGCCGTTCAGACTGATACCCTCCTCCGCATCGTGAAAGACGTCAGAGTCGTCGGACCCAGCGGGCGTCGACGCGTCCACAAACCCTTCTTTGTTTGCAGTTGTCTCGGCTTCTTCGCCTACCTCTGCCTCTTCATCAGTCTCCTCGATCGCGCTCTCCGCGTGCAGCTCCGCCATGAGCCGGGCCTGTGCCACAAGCGGCGTGTTGCTGGACAGCTTGCGCTGCACCACACGCCGTGACAGCGGTTCTTGGCCCTGGCCCGGTTGCTGCTTTCTCCTGCGCCCGGCACGGCTGGTCGGCACAGTGTACATTTTCAGCACGGGCATGTCGGCCTTGCTCGCTTCGTCGACAAACACCTCATCCTCCTCGTCGTCATCGTCGACTGCCGTCGCCAAGGGTTTGGGTGACCGGTCACCGTGCCGGGTCTCCTCAAAGAGGTCGTCAACTTCCTTGTCAATAACAGACTGTTCGGATGCTGACTCCGACACTGACTCCGACACAGTCTTGCGAATGTCCCGGCTCACGTGTACGGCGTCTGAATCTTCGTCCTCCTCAGAGTCGGTTTGCACAAACAGGTTGCCCCTGCCTGCCACAGCATCGTCTGAGAAGTCGCTCTCGCTATCACTAATCACAATCGCATCGCCAGCGTCACTGCCAACAGCGCTCTCCTCACCTTCAGACTCCTCAGCTGAAGAAATCTGGCGCAGCCGTTTTCTCACGGGTTCGACACTAGCCAAGTCCTCAGAATCGCTGGCCAAGGCCGACTCTCTGCGGCGACGACCCAGTCTAGGCATTGCAACTTCTTCAACTTCAGACGAGGAGTCGTCGCTGTCCGACACCGTGGCCATGACCTTGCGGGGTCGGCCACGACCGCGAGTGGCAGGTGCAGTTGCAGGTGCAGGAGAAGAAATTTTTTCAATCTCTGACTTGCGGCGTCTACTACGACCACGAGTGGCAGGTTCAGTTGCAGGAAGAAGTTTCTCAACTTCTGATTTGCGTGGTCTAACACGACGTGGGCGAGCAACTTGTTCTTCAACTTCTTCAGACGACTTGTTCTCGTCCTCTGACCCCGGTTGATCCTCTGGCAGAGCGGACTGCGAGGCGTCAGGATCGCTGTCATTGCTCTCCGAATCGGCGTCTTGCTCAGACTCCTCTGAAGACTGCACTTCACGCTGAGGGCGTTGGTTACGAACCCTCTCGCTTGCAGGCCGCCTGCTTTGCTTTACCGACTCCAGCTGCTCTTTAAACATGAGCCGTTCAGAAAGCATTCCTGGCTGGATCTTGTTCCGAGCCTGACGAGTCCGCTTGTCGGCCAGAATGTCGGGTTCCTGGGCCTCCAAGGCAAGCCGCTGCTCGCGAAGCTTTTCTTGGCGGCGTTCTTCTTCGGCAACCATTTCTTGCTCGGCTTGCTCCTGGGCACGGGCTTCCTCCTCGCGTTTCTTGTTGAGCTCTTCGCGAAGCTTGGCCTCCTCGGCATCTTGAATGACTTTTTGAGGTCGGTGGGCCTTGGCCGTTTCGTAAAATGCAGTGAGTTTGTTTTTGAGTAGTACCATTTCTGGCGTCATCTTTTCTTCAGGGAGCTGAAAGGGACCCAACTTGAGTAAACGTTCCAGTCCATCCAAATCGGTGGCCCAGCAAGACCAACTTGGATGGCTCGTGAAGTAATTTTCTTCAAAATAAATTCGGAACGAGCCACCTTTATGCTTGCTTTGAATGACCCAAACCATCTCATGGTTGTCCCCAACAGAAATGGGTTGAATGGCTGTAGCCAGCATGTCAACTAGTTCAGGTTCGTTAGGAGCCTCACCATGTGGTGACGACCGGGTCGAAACCACATCAGAATCAGACTCTTCTCCGTAGAGCTTGGAAATAAGAAGATGGGTCATGGGTGGATCTGGACGATCTTGTAAAGGATCATACTCTGACGAGGAGGCTCCACTAGTACTAAAATCGTACTTGCTCACCACTGGCGTCTTTTTGGGTTGCGCTGTTTCGAATCTCACGTCTGGCTCCTTGACAACATTGGACTGAATAATCGATCCAGTCTCCAAACTCGTCAGTTGGAAATTGGGAGCGACGCATTGTTGTTCAAAGTAACTCGTGTCTGACATGTTCATCTCTCTTAGACGAGTACGAGCACGATGAGTAGACTTTCGCACCGAGTCGGACAACTGCATCATGTAACTAAACACGAACTTCAAGAGTGTAATCCGATCCGACACTGACATGTCTGTAAAACCTTTACTGACTTTGAACCCTTCTGGCCATTTTTTCCTGTCCTCTTCAGTCAAAAAGTCCTTGTATAGCTTTTTCAACATGTAGTTCTGTCTCGTGCCGCGCGCATCATCGTCTTCACGTGGCGTTTGGTTCAAGAGTAGACGCAGCATGCGCAGTACAATCTCTTCTAACCGCTCGCCCATTTTGGGCAGTGCCACAAGGTCTTGTATAAACTCGTCAGGGCCTAAAAATGCAGTGCCCATGAACAGCGGGGCGAATTGACGTTGAAACATGATGATTTGACTGATAATGGGATCGTCAAACATGGACTGGAATTTGGAAGCTGGGTCGTTGCCAGGTGGTAGCCTCGAAATCTCTTCCTGGGCAGTATTTGTATTGAAAGGCGGCAATTTGCGCACAGCTTTGATGATCTTTGGAGGAACTTGACTGGTGGGAGGGAGTTGAGCAAACTGGCGGTAACGTCTAAACTCTTCCCTGAATCTCAGCAATAGTCTTTCGGATTCGGTCTGTGGCAACGAAGGCGACGCTCGATGAGCTGGTTGAGACAAAGGCGTGGTTGAAGCTGTTTGGGGCATAGCAGGCGGTCCATTTAGTGGTGTTGGCACATGCGAAGGCACTGCATGTCGCTGTTGTGTAGGAACCTGTGAAGACACCTGTGACTGCACAACGGGTGATCCCCTTGACTGGGTTGAGTAAATCGGAGGCCACTGAGCTTGTGAAAACACAGCGCGCTGTTGGGGTGTCGGCATTTGTGAAAATACATACTGCTGGGGTATCGGCACTTTTGGAGGTGCAGGCTGTTGAGATTGTGGTATTTGTGACGCAACAGGTTGTTGAGGTACAGAAACCATTACAGGCTGCTGAGATACAGAAACTTGTGAAGCCACGGCAGGTTGCTGAGGTGCAGAAACTTGTGACACGGCATGCTGCTGGGGTGTCAGTACTCGTGACACAACAGGCTGTTGAGGTACAAAATTCTGTGAAGACGCAACCGGCTGTTGAGGCGATGGCGCTTGTAAAGCCACAGCATTCTGTTCCGGGGCCCGATTCCAGCCGCTACCATCCACCGTCCCAGCATACGGCACATGCGGCGGAAACGCTTCCATGGGCAACCTTTGCGACTCCCTTGTCGGAAATGACTTCCTCAACGGCGGAAGCCTATTGTGTGGTTCTGCGTCCCCATTGGTGTAATACGGGGGCCGGTAAATTTCTGGCTCTTGGGGTTGAGGGGCGCGGGGGGAAACGCGAGAGGCTGTGGACTGGATTGGAGGTTGTGGTGTCGCAGGCTGAGTCTCGTAGAGCCAAGGTACAAATGGAATGCCGGTGGGCGGGGGTGGCATGGGCAAAGGCGCAGCCAGTGGGTTCCTAGCAATTCTGCTAGGCACACTGTCGGGCTGACTCGGGCTGTCAACACCTAAAGTAGGTGTCGAGACTGATTTCGCGGCTCCAGCCCTGCTTTCAGATGGTGGCGTACCGCCATTAGAGGCGCTCAAGAAATGCAGCGGTTTGTTTAATGTGTCTTGCGCCTGGCTATGCATTTGGCTCAGAAGAGACGTTTGCTCGCGCCGGGTCTGTTCTTGCGAGTTGGGCAAAGAGGGCGGCGGCTGCGCGGCAGGCGTGCTGGGCTCGCTCACAGGTAGTCGTGTCTGCGCTGGCTTCGTAGCGTCAACAGGCGACCGGTGGTTGATTGACTCGAACCCACGCACCTGGCTAGAGGTAGGTTCAGGGCGTGACTCAGTTTCGGACACTGCCAGCACAGCAGTGGTAGGCTTGACATCAGAGCTAGTAGCTTGGATTCCGCTCGAGCTTGGTGACTGGTTGATCGACTCAAACGAACGTGCAGAAGACTGAGTGAGTTGAACAGGTGCAGAACTTGGACGATTGTCGGTAGGTACTGAAACAGCCTGCTTTGAATTCTCCTGCGCAGGAGCCCGTGTAGCTGCCGGGGCCTTTGGATTCTCTGTCGTTTTGGGGCGAGGGACAAAGGGAGCTGTGAACGACGTCTTGATCGGTTGAATCATTGAGCCTCTTCGGTTTTCTACGCGTGGTAAACTGCTCGAAAGCGTCTTGCTCGCAACAGAAGACGAGGCAGATGTGGTAACTGAGACCGATGTGACGCTGGCTGTCAGCATAGCCGGCTTGTCAGGAGTAACTGGAGCACCCAAAGACAATCCATTAGCTCTTTTAACCCCAGGAGAAGCCTTCGATGGACCATTTTCTTGGAAACTGGGCCCGACGCGGCTGGGGCTCGAGGCCTGTTGTGCAGGTGTAGCTTTGGCTCCCGGTGATGCTTGTACATCCTTGTCCTGAGCATTCTCCTGGCCCGTTGCAGGTCGTACCGTCGTCTGTGCCGACTCGCCGCGGAGCGGCTGGAGTTGCTGTCCCAGTGGTCTAAAACTCGGGCCCGGACTTGGTTTGGACACTGGCTTGCTGGCAGACTTAGGAGTTGCTTTTGCAAATGAATTAGGCGCGGGGATTGCAATGACGGCTCGTGGGGTGGATGTGGAGGGTGAGCTGGAAGCTGGTGGTTTGGTGGTTGTGGCGCCGTTGGCTGATGGAGTCGTTGGCGCGGCCGTCTCAGCTCGGGTCTCAGGCTGGGCTTTTGGTTTACTCAAACCGACCGGGGGTATGCTAGGTGTGGTTGTGTGAGAGAGTGGACCTGCCGTCTTGGTTGAAGTGTTAGCTGAAGACTTTGATAAGCTTGAATCAGGACCATTTTCAGCAGAAATCTGAGCTGAAGCAGGTTTTTGTGTTACCTCTGGTTCAGGCGAAACCGGTGGAGGAGTAGCTACACCATCATCATCTTCCATCTGAGGCGATGCCGCCCTTTCTTCGGGTGCAGGTGCCTCTGCAGACTTGCTTGGTGTCGATACCTCAACCGGCTTGACAAGTTCAGAGGTAGACTTGCTTGGTGTCGATACCACAACCGGCGTGGAAACGTCTGATGCAGACTTGCTTAGCGTCGATACCGCAGTTGGCTTTACAGTATGTGCTACCCGACTAGTCAACGTAGCCGGAGGCTTGACCACCGTTCTATCACTCGATCCATCCACAACCGAGTCTGAAGAAACAGAATCCGACACTTTTGCCAACCCACCAGAAGGCTTGTTTTTTTCAACCGTTTTGGTCGGCTGAGCAGTCAATGTCGCTTTCTCTAGCGTTACTCCAAGAGCATCCAGTTTCGTCACTGATCCTGGACGGTCCAAGGCTAGCGGCGCAACAGGAGCATCCACAGGTTTAGCCGTTTCAGTTCTTAATACAGAGCCTTGATGAAGGGTAGATGTGGGTAGTGGTGTGCTCAGCACAGAAGACGTAGGCAGAGGTGTACTCTGTCCATCCTGTTTTGTGACCTTCTCAGAAGTCTTCATTTTCGCTGGCGGTTTTGAAACAACTGTAGCTGCTTCTGCTGGTGGCTTGCTGGTGGACGCGGTCTGCGCGGCATCTGCGGCCTTTGCATTCTCCCTAGTTGGTGCAGAGGTAGGCTTGACCGTCGCTGGCGGCGGTACCTCCTTTACAACCGGTTCTGGCGCCTTTGCTGCTTTGGCAGCATCGACCACAGGTATCTTGTCAGTCTCCTGGGTCGCCTTTGTGCTTTCCTTAGTTGCCACCCCACTTCCCTCTTTTGTCACAGAGGTAGATGCAGTTGTGTCTTTTGAAGGGGCTTTTGCAGTTGGCTCAGCCGGTTTCAAAGCAGCTGGCAGCGCAGACGCAAGACCTTGTTTCGTGGCAGCCGCAGTCACTGGCGTCTGCGTCTTGGAACCAGTCGCCTCGGGCTTCTTCTTCAAAGTCAAATCATTTGTAGATGACACAGTAACAGCGCTGCTGTCCGACCCCGGTTTAGATGCAGGTGGGGTCTGGATGACAGACCTTGTGGCCGGCTTGGGCGTCTGTGCGGCTGGCGACGATGATACAACCACAGACTCTGCAACATTTTGCTCGGGTTTCTCCTGTTGCTGTGGCTTGGCAACACTTGGTTGCAAACTTGACTTGCTGACAGGCTCTGGTGTGGCCTGTTTTGGCTTTGGCGCGGCAATAGCAGGTTCAGGCTTACCCGCCACCTTGTCAGTCGAAGCCACCGACTCTTCTTGCTCTGCTGCTTTTTCCGTTACAGGTGCGGTCTTTTCTGGCGTTGTTGACTTGGACTTGCTTGCTGTTGCTGTAACAGCTTTTGATGTACTCGCGGCAGGCCTGGTACTAGCCAATCCCTTGGCGTTCTTGTCCAAGTTCGATTTAAATTGAGAGGCATTCAAATTTGGCTTTGGACTAGCGATTGGATTCGAAACCGGTTTGGACTGGGGCACGACAGTCTCAGTCTGGCCTTCTTTTTCCAGTTCCGGAGTTGAGATCTTGCCATCCAACTTGGAATCAGCAACAACAGAAGTAGTGGTTGCAGCAGCCTGTTTAGTCTTGCCCGCACTATCCAACGACTTTGACGCTGGGGCTGGGATTGGCTCCGGGCTAGACTTTTCCGTTTGCTTGTCCACGGGCTGTTTCGGTTCACTCGTGGTCGAGATGGGCTTTGGTGTGGTACTTTTGGCATTAGCAGTGACCGGCTTGGACGTGCTCGGGCTCGAGGACTGCTTGGCCTTGCTCACAGACCCATCCACAGAGTCCTGCAGTTTTGTCCGTGCCGTTTCTTCAGTCGGTTTTGCACTAGCGGTCGTGGTGGTCGCGTTTGGTGCCGATGCAGAGGCAGTTTCGACAAGGTTCAAACTTGACTTTGGTTTGCTCACACCCAACCCAGCACCAATCGCAGGACTAGGCGACATGCTTCTACTGCTGCTGCTCGGCGACGACGCACCCGACCCATCTCCGTCTTGGTTTTGGTCGGGGTCTTGGTTGGGTAAAGCCGACTTGGTCTTGTCCCTGCGTTTCTTTTTCTTTTTGGAGAGACTCGGGACCGGTGGCTGCGACTCTGACGGCGGCTCTGACTGTGATGGCGATTGTGTGTCTTCGGCGTGAGTCTTGTCTTTACTCTTTTCCCTTTTCTTTTCCTTTTTCTTTTCCTTCTTTTTCTCCTTTTCCTTGGTTTTGACTGGTGTCAGCGTTGGTGTTGGCGTCGATTCTGGCGAGTTCACGCCATGCTTCGTTTTGGCTTCTGTCTGTGTTGGCGACGCACGGCTGGCCCCGGGACTCTGGCTCTGGCTTGGTTTCCTCACCTTGGCCCCATCCGTGACCGCGCCCAGCACCACCGTATGCCTCCTCTTCCCCTCTATTGCCCCCGTTTTGGTTTTCGGTGTGCTAGTTGGTGACTCTTGGCGTGGCCGGGAGGTGGAAAATGTCGAGGCGGGCAAAATCTCGAGCGCGGAACGACGACGGTGGGGCTCGCCCACTGGTGTTTTTGTCGCTGGAAACGATGTGTCTGTATTCACTGTTAGCACCGATATCCTCAATCAAGAAAAAAAAAAAAAAAATTTGGTTTCAATGGGGTGAGTGTTCTTACCTGGTCGTGATCCCAGAATAGACGGCCGGCGTTTCATCATCCTGCTATACAATTTTATCGATTTACCCACATCAGCCGCTACCGAGCCACCACCGTTCTCCTGCTCATTATCATCATCGTTGTCGTAAGATCGGTGGGGCGAAGGTGTGCCTAGGTTCGGGCTGCCACCGAGTAGGTCCATGTACCAGTTGATGCGGTCGGCGTCGGACTTGAATGCGGCTGGGCCGGCGCTGGCCCTGCGGCTGGCTGTGATAGTGGGCGTGGGGGTCGACGGTTTGGCGACAGGCGACCTTGGCCGCGGTTCCGGTGTTTGATCTAAATCTTGATTAGGTTAGTAAATCTGAGGTTGTAGGCGCAATAATTTTTTGGGCATACCGGCTGATTTCAGCTTTTTCTTTAGTTTGGCCAAATCACTGCTACTGGCGGTTGGTGAATTGGGCATTGGCGAGTTCTGTCCAGATCCGCCTGCTGCCAGTAGCTTACTTTTTTTTGTCTTGATCTTGGTTGTAGGCGATTTATCCTTGGTCACTTTTCCCGGTGACGGCGACGATATCCCTGCCAAATGCGTCTTTTGTTTCTTGGTTGATGGTGTCGAGATGGGTGTTTCAGCAGCAGTTGAAGTCTGTTGCTGTTGCTGCCAGGACAGCCGCTGTTTTTTCAGTTTCTTCAAGTGCTTTTTGCGCATGGCCGTGGGGCTATCCGTGGCCGGGTTGCCCTTGAGCCGGAACGGCGATGCAGAAGCCGATGCAGATTCAGAAGCTGACGCTGGCGTAGAAGCGGCAGATGACGAGGGAGGTCCAGCTGCTGGACTAGCGACAGTTGGTGTCGTTGCATGTTTGGACTTTTTCGCGGTAGTAGAGCCGGCTGCAAACGCGCTCAAAGCCGCTGGCGCTGTTGGCGTGATTGGTTTCGGGGGTTTATTCCGGTGGTGCTTGTGGTGGTGGTTTGATTTGGAGCCTGACATTGAAGCACCTAGAGGTATCCTTCTTCTACTGGAATGCCAATTGAGTAGTAGTGGTATATTAGTTGATTGTAGGCATGGGGCGTGCACCTAGGTTGAAATAAAAAATAATATTGATTGAATAAAAAAAAAAAACTCGCGTGTATTTTATTGGGATGGCGGCGCGTAAAGGAACTTTTTGAAACTCTCTGGCGAAGGTTGGGCCAAAGGAACTGGCAAAAATTAGGTCAGTGCTGGGGCAGGAGTCACGGGACCAGGGCCGCGCATATCTGGGTCCGAGATGTGGTAATTCTGGGTCTGGTGCTGGATTTTGTGTTTGGTGAAATTGGGTGCTTTGCTGGGGTTTCTTGTGGGTGGTAAATGGCGGTTGCATGCAAAGTTGAAACATGACATAACCAATTACAAATGATGACTAATGATAAACAATCTATTACTAACTGTTGTTTAAGCTTTCACGTGCTTTCCTACGTTTGACGCTCTTTGAGCTGGTTAATAACTTGCGGCTGTCACAAGCGCTGTTCTACAAAAATTCCCATGTAGAACTCGGCATTCTAGAATCTACACAAAACCCTGGGCTACAACAAAAACAAGGAGCAAGCGCGGGCCGGCGTCAACGTCGGCGCAATCGAATCCAAAGCACCGCTCGAGAAAAGGAACAGGACAAGCAGCCCGAGGTAGCCGTGGGATTGAGAGCCAGATCAACGATTGATTGATCACTGATTGATTCCAAGTCCCGATCCCAACGACCCAATCAATCAGACACTAAGCCAACAGGCCAATGGCCCCTGTCAAGTCGACTCCTCACAAGAACTTCCAAGAACTCCCCCAAGTTGACTTTTGTTGTCCCGTTCGGTTGGGCTGCCCTGTAACCAAGATTGCAACGTAGAATGAATTCTTGCCTGCAACAGTTGATGAATCAATCAATCAATCAATCAGTCAATTGTTCACAAGACCAAGTAAATCCACCACCAACAACCCCAATACAACTAGTTGATGGATCAATCATCATGCTTGATCTGAGTAAGTACTGCTTACTTAGTTATCTAGTGCAATTTGCTCCAATCTAGAACAGGAGCGCGGTTTCCGTGTTATCAAACGGCCGATGTTGGTGCTGGGCCTTGCTGGCTTGTATTTTTTTTTTTTTTTTTGTTTTTATTTTGTTGTGCGTTGGTTGTGGGAAAATTAAACAACGGGCGTTTCGCGGCGAGTGGTCCAACAAGACTTCGGAGAAATTAAGAGAAAATCCGGAAAAATTTCAAATTCTTGAACAACCACACACCCGAGAGCCAACGTATCCAAACCTTAGACAAGTCATCCGACAACTCAAACAAGTCAAGCGATTCTTTTGTCTTTTTTTTTTTTTCTCTTTTTACAGGTTCATTAGATGAATCTAAAAATCTTGTATATTAAATTAGTATTGCGTTACTAGTATATAAGTATATTAAATAAGGGTGGCAAGTAGGGAAGAACATGACAAGGAAGGGTGGAGAGAGAAAACCAGACAGGAAACTGCTTAGATTCCAAGAGGGGTGGAAGGAGTGGTGGATGAAGGAGCGCCAAAGGGAAGAATACCCTTGGGTCTCTTACCCAACAATGCAAGAGGAACGATACCAGACACGTGCATGTCGGGGCCAAAGATCTCCATGGGCAGGTCGAGCTCCTCACCGGCGTTCTTGAGGAGGCGCAATCCCTCCTGCCAGTTGGGGCCACCACGGCGCACGTACATCTTGACCTTGTGGGCGTGCAATGCGGTCTTGTAGTCGCGGAAGGCACGAATAATACCCTTGAAGGTAGAGCCGACCTGGGTAAAGTTGGCGATACCACCACCAATGAAGAGGACCTTGCCCTCGGCAACGGGCTTGCCGCGAGTCATGAGATCCAAAACGGTCTTGGCGTATTCGTAGGTCTGGACCTCGTTGGGGGCACCAGAGTACTCACCGTAGTTGGCAAGCTCGTCGGCGTAGCCAGCAGAGGCAATGGCATCGGCGTAAACGACAGAGGCACCACCACCAGCAACAAGGGTCCAAATGCGGCCGTTGGGGTTAAGGACGGTGAGCTTGAGGGAGGCACCGGTCTTGGAGTCCAGCTCGGCAATGTAGGCCTCCTCCTTGCTCAACTCACGACCAAATGGAGCAGGGAAGACCATTGGTGGGCCGGCGTCAATGTTGACCTTGCCGGTGGAGGCAGTGGCAACCTGGCCCAAAGCGGCAGGGGAGCGGGCAACAGCCCACTGGGGGCCGCACTCAAACTCAGCGGTCTGATCCAGCTTACCGGCCAAATCAAGGTACTGGACCTCGACGCCAGTGGCAGAGGGGATGACAACGAGGGGGTTGATCTCGAGGTAGGTGAACTGCAGCTGGACGTAGACGGCGTAGAGTCTGTTGACAAAGTCGACGAGGGTCTGCTGCTGGGACTCGGGGACCTTGGAGAGAAGAGTGGAGATGAGGGTCTCGTTAGTGGGGTACTCGTTCTCAATGTCGACAGAGATCAAGATCTTGGAGGCCTTGGCGTCAACGTCACCGACATCGACACCACCCTCGTGGTAAAAGAGGATCCAGTCTCCCTCACGGACAGAGTGGATGTTGATGTAGTACTCCTCCTCCTGCTTGTGGGGGACAAAGGGCTCGACGAGGAAGGTGCGGAGAACGCCCTCAATGCCCTCGACGGTGACGGGCTTAGCAGCGCGCTCGGCGATCCAGGCCTTGGCCTCAGCCCACGTCTTGTTGAGGGCGAGCAAACCAGACTTTCCACGTCTCTTGATGAGCTGATCGGGCTTTGCGACGAACTTGGCGCCCTCAGCAGTGAGCCAGGGGTAGGTGGCCTCGGCCTCAGCAAAAACAGACTCAATTGAGTCGGTGGTTTCAAAGTTCAAAGAGGCGAGCTTGGGGGTGGAGGCCTGAAAGGTGGTGGCAGGCTCGGACTTGCTCCAGACGGGGGACTTGGGCAAGAAGTAGGAAAGAAGGGCCTTTCCATCGGCTTCGTGAATTGACTTGGCGGACATGATGTAAAGAGGCGGCTGTGGCTTGGAGGAGATGAACTGGATGACAAGAGAGAGGGATGGAAGAGAAGAGAGGGAAGAGCGAGGGAATCGGAGGTTTAAAAGGAAAAAGGATAATTTTTTCCAAAATGACACAACAGAACAACAACGAGCGCTGCCAAAAGGTGGAACCGCTGCTTTTGGAGGGGGGCAACAGAGGCCTTGTCAGTGAGGGGCTGCGAGTGGTGGGCGGAGGCGCTATAGCGATGTTGAGACCACAGCCACAGTATGCCAGATCAGCGCAGGTTGCTGGGTTATCGCTGCAATCGCGTGTTTATAGCGATACTTTTGGATTTTTATGTTGGGAACACCTGGCGAGCGAGGCTACTCAGTGAAAATGTAGAACAGCGCCGGTTCTACATTCAAGGTCGTACCAGGTGTACGCCGCTAAAAGGGGCCAGGCGGGCAGATACGAGAACGTTGCATTTAGCGTCTGATGGAGTTTGTTGCAACTTAGAGAAAGTCACGAGAACTTACGTCAGCACAATTATTACAATTATTGTTGCAACTGCCGTCAGCCAGTCCACCAAGGTCTTTGTAGCAGCTTCCGTGGGAACTGCGGGCCCACTGGCCATGGTCCCAGTGCACCTACATCGATCACCATCATCGGTCGAGTATCGAGACTAGGACTGAAATTAGCTCGTATTACTACTTGGCAATGAAGGCCAAGTCGGTCCAAATTACAGGCAGCAGTGCAGACGTGAGTTGCAAACCGCCAGTCGGCTACCGCAATGTGCAACGGTTTCAAGACCGCTCCTGCTTGACACACGCGCTCCCGTGTCTCACTACCCACGTCATGGGCCCGGCTTCCAGGCAAACTCTCTTCTGCCTGCTTTATTTATATCTGAGACCACCCAGACCGGCCTTCAGTGGGCCCAGGAACTTGCCAGTCAATCAAGCAGGCGCAACGAACCCGTCCACAGGTCCAGTCAAGACACGTTTTTTGCAAGCCTTTGGCAAGCTTTTTGCAAAGTTGCCAGATTAGGCCGTGAACGGTGCAGAGGCCACCACAAGGCACCCGCACCAAAGTCGCCTGCTTCTGCCATAACAGCACCTCGTAAACAGCGCCAACGCACTACATAACCCGCTCTATTTCAAAGAAGCCTCAGTTCAGAGCTCGCTAGACTGCCAAATTGCTCGCCAAAGTGCCCGCAGAGAGCTCATTTAAAGTTTTGTGAGGCTCCCAAATAAACACAAAAATCACAAAAAAGGCTTAGACCGGGAGATTGAATTTTGCCGTATATAAAATTTCCCTTCTCCCTTCCTTCCCTCCTTCCCACACCACAACCTGCTCCTAAGCGAGTACCCTCCTTCTTCCTTGACCTCTGTAATGCCTACTTCTTCGTCCGCATACAACCCTGTGGACGCTTCTGGCAGCTATGCTAGCCGCAAGCGGTCCAACGACTCTGACCGGTCCTCCATCTCGTCTATTCTTGAAAACATCAACGACATTGCCGAAAAGAACCCCCAGTACAGCTCGCTCCACGACGACGACGACTACTATACAAATTCAAGCGGCACTCTCGACTCCTCCAGCGCGTTTCTGGGCGACAACGCGCTGAGAAGCGGCAAGCAACACCGTCGGTGGAAGGTTGTTCTTTGGGTCTCGAGTTTGATTGCATTACTTTTTGTAGGCACTCTTGTCTTACTCTCTTCCGTTGGCTCGAGTGCCCCCGTGGCAAGCTCTGCGACAAATACTACCACGCCTGTCTCAAATCTTGCAGACGGAACTGTTCACACCGACAAGCGTCTCTTCAACATGGACGCGTGGCGCGAAGGTGCCCTGCAACCCAGTTTCAAGCCTTTGCACTGGATTGCGCCTGCCCCCGGCGACAACCAGGTAAAGCTCATTGAGGAGTCCGACTCTGGCTTTGTTTTGCTCAACTGGCCCGATCGCAACAACAAGTCGACAGTCATTTCTGCCTCTGAGCGCTCGTTCACCTTTGAAGACAAGGAGTACTTTGTTGTGGCTGTCAGCGTTTCGCCCGACCAAAAGTCTGCCCTCTTGACCACCAACTGGAAAAAGAACTACCGCCATTCCTCGTTTGCCTCCTACTTCATTTACAACATTGCCGAAAAGTCTACGGCTCCTCTTTACCCCGGCAAGGCCGACGCTTCTGTTGCCTTGGCCCGCTGGGCACCCACCTCTGATAAGATTTCTTTCGTTCTCGACAATAACCTGTACATTCGTCACGTCGGAAAGGGCAATGACGCCGACTTAGTGCGCCAGATTACTAAAGACGGCGGCTCTGAAATCTTTCATGGCGTGCCTGATTGGGTCTATGAGGAAGAGGTTCTGACTGGAGATACGGCACTTTGGTGGTCGCCCAAGGGAGACTACCTCGCCTTTTTGCGCACAAACGACAGCGCCGTGGAAGAGTTCCCCATTCCTTACTTTGTTCAGCACGGTGACGCCAGTCCTTACCCCGAATTGCGCCGTATCAAATATCCCAAGCCCGGTTCCCCTAACCCCATTGTCGACTTGCAGGTCTTGAATGCCGAAACCTTTGAGGTTTATGACGCCAAGGTTGAGAGCGCTGAGAACAATGACCCCGAAAAGCTCATCACTGAGGTTGTTTGGGTTGGAAACGACCACCTCATTCAGCGCATCACCAACCGTGAGAGCGATGTTCTCAAGGTCGGTGTTTTCAACGCCAAGAGCCGCAACGGTGAAGTCTCGCGCACTGTCGACGTTAACAAGGATGGCGGCTGGTTTGAAATCTCGCAAAACACCCAGTTTGTCCCCGCTAGCCCTGAAGAGAACAGACCTGAGGATGGTTACATTGACATGGTCATTGTTGATGGCTACAACCATTTGGCCTATTTCTCCCCCGTTTGGTCAAAGGAGCCCAAGGCTGTTTTGACTTCTGGCAAGTGGGAAGTTGACGAGGAAGCTGTTATTTTCAACCCTAAAACCAACCGTGTCTACTTTATCTCTACCAAAAAGTCTTCGGTCGAGAGACACTTGTACAGCGTCAAGTTGGACGGCTCTGATCTTCAGGCTATTACCAACGAAACTGAAGAGGGCTGGTACAGCGCTTCTTACTCTTCGGACAACAGGTATGTTCTTTTGGCTTTCCAGGGACCTGGCGTTCCATGGCAAAAAGTTTTGGACCTTGAAGCCGAGGAGGTTTGGGCTTCTGCAGTCACCCTCACCAGCAACGACCACTTGGTCGAGAAGCTCAAGTCCTTTGCTCTCCCTACTCAAGTCCATTCTCAGATTAAGGTTGATGAGGACGCCGATGGAAATGACATTTTGGCCAATGCCGTCGAGCACCGCCCTCCCTTTTTCAATGAGTCTCTTCAATACCCCGTTTTGTTTTTCGTCTATGGAGGCCCCATTTCCCAGACTGTCAACAAGAAGTTTTCATACTCCTTCTCTCAAGTCGTTGCCTCTGAGTTGAACGCGATTGTCGTTACAGTTGACGGCCGTGGTACTGGTTTCCTTGGCCGTGACTTCCGTTCGTGTGTGCGCAAGCAGCTTGGTTTCTTGGAGAGCAAGGATCAAATCACTGCTGGCAAGACCTGGGCCGAAAAGTCTTATGTCGACTCTGAGCGTATCGCCATCTGGGGCTGGTCCTATGGTGGCTTCATGACCCTCAAGACCCTCGAGACTGATGCTGGACATACTTTTACCTACGGTATGTCTGTTGCCCCCGTCACTGACTGGAGGTTCTACGACAGTATTTATACTGAACGCTACATGAAGACTCCCCAGCACAACCTCGACGGCTACAAGCAGTCTGCCATTTCCAATGTCACTGCCATCTCACAGGCCGAGCGCTTCCTGCTCATGCACGGTTCTGGCGACGACAATGTCCACTTCCAAAACTCCCTTGTCCTGCTCGACAAGTTTGACATCAACAAGGTTGAGAACTACGACATGCACGTGTTTCCTGACAGCGACCACAGCATTAGCTACCACAATGCCAACCGCGTCGTTTACGACAAGCTTTTGCACTGGATTGGCGATGCCTTTGCAGGCCGCTTCAAGAAGCTTTTGTAAGACTGCTTCCCTCTTTACCCCTTTTTTTGTTTCCACTTCTTTTTGTTTTCTTTTCCATTGTACCTTCATTTTTTTTGTTTGTTCCATTACATTTTCGACAAGCGACCGACTATGTAGAAGCTTGTCGTCCAGCTCAGCTTTGCTCCCGCTTTTACCCATTTAGTTGGAGCAAAATGCCTATACCCCTCCGCGATAACTAAACAGAAACACGGAAATTATGAGCGTTGACAAAGAAAAGACAATTTACAGGAACTCTTTGAATCGTCACAGCTAGTCTGATTATTATTTTTTTTTTTCCTTTCTGATTGCATTATTGGTTATAGACCTCATGATACACACAAATAATGATTTGTTTTTATTTTATAAATCCATAAATTATTGATTTTGTTGAATTTGTTACAAGGCTTGCGAGCAAAACCAGTAGAGCGTGGCTCATGCCACCAAGGTAGTCGGACACGGTAAGAAGCCAAGACACGACGAACGTCGAGATTACCACATACATGCTCCGCCAATTAATAACTTACTGGCATCTTGAACAAACTCAGTGTGTATAGATTGGAATTAAAACTAAACTTACAATAGAAAAAGGAAAATAAAAAAAGCACTAATTACATGCGAATAAACTTGAAGTGGGAAAAAAAAAGAGGAATAGACAGGTTTGCCATGAAACCCAGAATAAATAAAAGACAAAAAAAGAAAGACTTTGGACCATGCTGTTTCATGAAAACGTAAAACGAGCGTGTGTAAGTAAGGAAAGAGAAAGAGAAAGAGTAAAAGGAAAAGAGAAAAAAAAAATTAACTCTGTAAACGAAACAAAAATAAAAAGTTGGCAATGGTAAAAGCCAAATAGACCCATTTGTGTGCGCTTGCCAATATGTATGTGCGATGAACCAAAGAGCATCATGGCTAGTAAAAAAATAAAGGAAGGATGAAATGATGACTGACGTGTATTGGTATTTTGTGTGCTTGTTATCATTAAACAATCTTCTGCTTAGTGCCTTCCGTCCAGTCCAAATTCCAATTCGCCTTCTAGGCCATTGTCGTATATCTGGCCATCATGAGAAAGGTTCTCACGGGGTTTTGGCGGTTGGTCCTGGTACCTATATTGCTCTCCAGGAATTGCAATAGAACCTTTTCTAGTGAACTGAGCTTGGTCGTACTGCTGCTGTTGCATGAATTGCTGGGTTTCGTAGTGATGTTGCTGGAGTTGTTGTTGTTGTTGCTGTTGCTGATGTTGTTGCTGCAGCAATTGAAATTCTAGCTCCTGCTGCTGTTGAAGCTGTCTTTGGGCTTCTAGTTGTTGCTGTTCTTGAGCTTGCTGGCTAGCGTGTACAGCCTGCACGTCAACTGAGAGTTGCTGTTCCGGTTGTGGCTGTCGAACCATGGCACGGAACTGCACTACCTCATCTAAAATCATCTGTCTCATGGAATCCATGTCTTCAACCTCCTCAAACGAGAAATCAAATTCCTCTGGGCACTCTGGCTCGTCAGAAGGATCGTGCCAAATGCGGAGATATGGATGTTCCAATGCCTGGTCAACCGTAATACGATCAGCAGGATCAAATGTCAGCATTTTCTCCAGCAGATCAAGAGCCTCAGGATTGGCGTCAGGGAAGGCTTGAGCAAATGGAATTTTAGGCATGAAAGGCAGAGAGCGGACATACTCTTGGGCACGAGGCGAGCCGATGCGCGACAGGGTTTCTTCAGAGGGTGTACCCAGAAAATTCAAAATTCGATAGAGCTGGTTCACATAGTCGTGTCCCTTGAAAAAAGGCTTGCCGCCCAAAAGTTCAGCCAAGATACAACCAACAGACCACACATCAATCGCTTTGGTATAACTCCGGAAACTGAGCATAATCTCAGGCGCACGGTACCATCTGGTTGCAACGTATTCTGTTAGATATCCTGCATCACGCAATGGGTCGGAAGAGTAGCCTCTAGCGAGACCAAAGTCGCAAATCTTGAGTTCACAATCGGCATTGACAAGAAGATTACCAGGCTTGAGGTCGCGGTGCAGGACATTTGCCGAATGAATGTACTTGAGTCCCGCTAAAATTTGGTAAATGAAACTTTGATAATGAGCGTCGGTAAGAGCTTGTCTAGATCTAATAATCTGATGCATGTCACATTCCAACAACTCTTCGTAAAGGTATACTTCATTGAAGCTCTGGGTATTGACAATATCCATGTCGTACAAGCATGTAATGTTTTTATGACCGCGGAAATGATTGAGTAGCTTCAGCTCTCTCAAGGCTCGTTTGCACAGAATCTTTTTGGAAAAGATGTTTGTTACCTTCTTGATGGCTACCCCCGGTCCGTCAGGAGACCCCGTGTACTTGGCAGCACAGACAACTCCGTAAGCACCATGGCCGAGCTCCTTGGTTATTTGGAACCTCCGATCAATGGTGAAGTCCTGGTTTGAGACCTTATACGTATGTCTATCTGCTTCTATCATAGTGAATGGAGCACTTGGCTAAGTGGACCCGACGTGACCTCGTCCGAGTAATGAAAAGGGGATATAGGTAAGCCCACCAAAAAAATGATCCGGCAGCGTATTGGAGAAGCAATGACCGAGAGAATTGCCAGAAAATGTGGCGAATGCTGATGATCTCGCTAGCGAGGGTGGAAGATGCTGGATTTGAAAGGACAGAAAAATTGTTAAGAGAAAGGTCGCCTCGAAAGCATAAATCGTTGTGAAATAATGAACAAAGTCCGCCCAGCTTTGTTCAATAACGAGGTACTGGCCCAAATGGTATTTGCCCTTACCCTCAACGTATTCGCCAGCATAACCCAAAGTCGCATTGATCCAGCTCGCTCTTCGTCCAAGTACGCGCGCTCCTCAACCATCTCGACCATGGCCAATTTCTCTGCTATCGAAAAGTGGCAAGACGCCTTTGCGGAGTACTCGGTGCCTGAGATCTCTCAGCTCAATGCGAAGCTTAGGGACCATGTCACCTCGAAGAAGCTGGAGCTTCGCGACCTTGTGGGCAACCGGTATCGAGACATGCTCAAGACCTCTGATATTATTCTGACAATGAACGAGACTATCGGCAAAGAAGACGACGCATTGTCTGACCTTTGTACCACTGACAAGTATCTTTCATGGTCCACAAATGCCGCCAATGTCGCCAAATTTTCAGACCCTAAACAATCAGTAACTCTTCGTACGCAATCGACAGAAACTCTTTTATATGCCGTGGTGGGATTCTTAAAGAAACACCTGAGAACTTTCAAAGCTAGCATTGATAATGACAGCAAGTACCACCAGGATCATGTTTTAATTGCGCGAGGGCTATGGCTTGCAAAGCTGCTTCTGAACGACTTGGGACACTCCATAAACAAGCGAAAATACGGATTGGCAAAATTAGAAGTAAACGCTCTTGAGAAGAAATTTGTTGAAACTATTGAGCATTTTCTGCTTCATGGAGAAGGATCTGACAATGTGAGTTTGCAGTCGTACAACAGCATGTTTCTTGCCTATTCGATTCTCCACAAGTGCACTGCTACGGAAGTTCTGAAACGAACGCTTTTGTCGCGCATCGAACACATCAGATCCCAACTCGAGAATGTCGAAACTCCTGAAGATGTTTTTCCTCATGTGTTGAAATTGATTAGTAGCACTTTCAAGATTGTGAGGCAAGCTTTCTCCAAAAATTCTGTCATTCGAGTGATTTCGCAGCAAAGTGAAATTTATTCCTTACTGGACTGCCCTGAATTTTCCGACAAGGCAGAACTTAACGTGGGAAGATACAAGAGGTGGCTTTCTGAAGCAGTTATTTCCAGGCGCGCTTTCCCATCAGCATGTGTTGAAGAAGTATCTGATAGAGGCCGCGCCTCCGCAAAAGCCTCAGCAGCTTTGGACAAGTTGCTAAAAACATTCCAGCGCGATATCGTTGAGTTGCTTACTGAAAAACTTCCTTCGATATTTGCCTCCATCTATAATCTTCACACCTCAGTTGAGCTTTACCGTAAGGTGCTCACTCTTGTTCAGGATACCCCGTCCCTGCGCAATCTGTCATCTAGCGGCGACAACGATAATGACGACCAGACTTTTCACAGAACCTTTTTTTTCCCAAAATGGACCAAACGGTTTAACGAGATTATTGAAATTGAGGTCAACAAATTATTGGCCACGGAGAAAACTCTCAGCTCTCTACACGGCGCAATATTAGCCAACACCATTCAAAAATCAAATGCTCTCTCCACCAGTGACTATATATTTTCATCAGAATTTTTGGGAGACGTCACTGATGCCAAGGGAGCTGATTATGCTACTATATTGATTGACGCGCTTTCTGATTTTGCAAATGGAAGTATTGGGGATATCAAAGAGATCTCACACGAGTACAAAACATGGCTAGCGTCAGTTTCTTCTGTTCAAGAGCACATTGAACAAGTTAGCCAAATCAAAGGTCATATCAAGGTTCGGTACAAGGTGTCGTCCACATCAAAGGATTTGGAAATTGATTTTGATGACGACGAAGAGGACGAAGAAAGCGCTGAATTCTGGCGTCGTACGGAAAAGAAAATCATTTCGGAAAGCCATGCCTTGTTCAACAGCCATGCTAGTAGCAGTCTTACGAGGGTTCACGGAGAGATGCTGGAACGGGCGCAAAATTTACTGGACGTCAACGGAACGAACACACGTGGTGTTGTGCTGCTATTACGCGCAGTTTTGCTCCTAGAAACGCACATTCGTTCACTTGCGCCCATGAAAGAGGAGAAAAGTCGGTCGTTTGTGGAGAACGCATACGCAATTTTGGCAACGTGCATTACAGAATCAATGGTTGAACCATTCACGGCTGAAGTTTACGAGGTCAACCAAACTGACCGGTTACTATGGTTCGATGTGTCTCTCCCAAGTAGCCCATCGTTGTTTATACTTGACTACCTGTCCAAGTTGTTGAGAAGGCTGACAGCTGAGGTTGGTCACGACGAAATGCTGTGGCAAAATACTAAGGGACTTCAGTCAATCCGAGAAAAAGTCGGCGGTGCCATTTTCACGTATTTGCAGGATGTTGCGACAGCGATTTCTGATTCCAAGGAAAAGACAGAAATAAAGCCGGTTGAAAGTGCACCTTCTGCCAATGAGACTTCAGTGGGTGGCCAAGACTCTGAGTCGACTAAGGAGGCTGTCCCGGTTGAAGAAGGAGAAGGAGAAGGAGAAACTGGTATTGAAACAGAAGAACAACCTGAAGAAAATGAAGTTGACTCGACGGTAACAGAGACCCCTTCAGCGGCAGAATCTGCTCTAGCAAATGACGAGCAAGCATCTGCTTCTTTGCTGCAAATTGAAATGGATAGCAGGTTCATCTCCAAGCTCATTGGAATCTCGCGTCCCGCGAGCCTAGTCTCTCACACTGCATTATCTGAGACTGACGCTGAGAGAATGGACACCATGGTCCAAGACGTTGTGAAGCGCATGCATATCCTGTATTTACCTTTGGCTTTATAAACGATAGTCAGGACCCATATTATAATATATATTGAAAAAAGCAATAATCTCGTGCAATCATGAACCAGTAAGTAAAACTAACCACAAAAAGAAAGAAACAAACAAGAAAATAGAAAAAAAAAAAAATAACGCCGGATATAGCACTCTATTTGGTGCAGTAGAAATTTCGATGGAACTCTTTGCAAACTATCGCGTGGGGCTGACCGCCTGGGCCATGCCTAGGCCCTAGTTCTTCGAGCTGTTTGGCGAGCCCTCGCTGGTTTGGTCGCCGAATTCGCCATTTTCCTTCTTCTGCTCCAGCTCAGCAATTTCAGCAGCAGTCAAAAACCTGCCACCTTGGCCACGCGGTCTGCGCATGGCATGCTTGTGTCGCGACTCGTGCAGGTAAGGGCGGCGGCCACGCGCGACCTTGAGCGACTCCTCCAGCTTGGCGCGCGCGATGCGGCGTTTGAGAATGCGATGGTACTGCTTCGCGTTGACGTAGAAAGGCTGCTCGGGCTGCTCAGAAGAATCCATGTTGTCGTAGGTGTTTAACAAGACAGAGCTATTACTAACGGTGAACTTCTTTGTCGGTGAGTTTGGAGAGAAAGTTGAGACGGAAGTCCAAAAATCTCACCGTTTGATTTTCAAAACCCAATCGATATTAAGAACCATGTCCACGTGATTAAAAAGCCGCACATCACGTGGAAATTGAGAAAAGTAGTGTTAACAGTGAAAATTTATAGCTTGAAAAAAAATCGAATTGTAGTTTTACTTGAACAGCTAAAAATGCCTTGTACTATTTATTTGATTTTATTCAATGGAATTGCTGCAGTGTATTGTAGTTGGTGTTTAATGAAAGAGGCGCACCAGAAGGCCTAATCCAAATGTATGAACCAGAATGTACCAAACATCAACTTATGAAAACAATCTACAGCCAGACCTTTTTAGATATTAAACAATATAAAAGATTCTTAGGCATTTTAGAGGTGGAGCATATATATATGGGAATGTTTTGGTGGAGTGAACAGACGTATTGAATTACTGAATTGTCGTGCGTCACAAAAACTTCATAACTCCTATCATCTAGAGGTGACAAAGACAACAGGAAAAATTGTAGTCACCGTATTACCAACGGCAGATATAGTCTTTTAAAATGACAATATTTACTCTGTGTTGCTTGGTTGACTTGCACGTGTGGGTAATTTCAGCCTGAAAAAAGACTTTCGCCCATGACAACTTCTTCAGCGTTGGGCATGACAACGACTTCGAGTCGAAATCCTACTCTGCGATGTTGGACCAAAAGTTCTCGTTTTAAATCCAACAACCATCCCTTTTCATCTTTATTTTTTTCAAGTAAAGATTTGCTTTAGCTTTTGCACGGAACCGGGCGAGTCATGCCGGATCTTGCGTACGATGACATTGTGGATGAAGGGACACTGGTGAATACTACCCTGGTTGTAAAAACCGATTCACTATTGACAAGCAACCCCGACTCCATAACCTACGCTGAATGCAGCAAAGCCTCTTTGGAACTCGTGATTGCACACCTTGAACGCGAGAATGCGGAACGGGAGGAACAGGAGTATACCGCATATCTGTTGGCCCTACCCAGAAGAAAACGGGTGGCTATTAGAGTCGGACGAAGAATCAAAAGATTGCACAAGGACTCAAACAAGTCTTTGAAGAACGGAAAGCATTGAAAAAGGCGGTGAGCAACGCTACTCTCATCGCTGAGGACATGAACCCTCTGTCCGCCGAGCTCAGTGCACGCACCCTCCAGTCATCCCAGCAACAGCTCTCAACACGCTCAAAAATCGCAAAGGTTTTCCGAGAAAGTAAAGGAAGCCGAAAGACGACTACATTCATCCGCCCCGGAGACTATCAGATACTAGGCTTGTGAGTGTATTTGAATTTTTTTTCAAACCAAATCATGCAAGCACAACGGCGCGCTTAGCATAACTCGACGTTGAACTTTTTGGCAGACAATGAGATCCGTCGCACAATTACTTTTATTCTTCCACTGCTCTTCGCTTAACGAATGATGCTTACATGTAAATCAATAACAACGATTGTGTCTCAAAACTGGCTTGTGTATCCCTCGTAAACCTAAAACATGCGAAATAATACTGGGGAAAGACATAGCATTGTATACAAACGTTCATTATGTGACCAATTAGTTCTTGGGCTGCTTGGTGAATCTGAGGTAGGGCTTGAGCTGTTCAAACTCACCGTACTTGGCCTTGGCGTCCTCGTTGCTGACACTGGGAGGAATGATGACGTCCTTGCCGTCAGTCCAGTTGACGGGAGTGACAAGGCCAGATCTGTCGGTCAATTGAAGAGCGTCCAAAACACGGAGGACCTCAGCGGTGTTGCGGCCAGTGGAAGCGGGGTAGACCAAGAAGAGACGGACCTTCTTGGAAGGGTCAATGATGAAAACATTGCGGATGGTGAAGGCAATGCCCTGGTTGAGCTTCTTGAAGCCCTCCTCGTCGACCATGTCATAGAGGAAGGAGACCTTTCTGTCAAAATCGGCAATGATGGGGAAATCAAAGGTCTTACCAGAGGTCTGGGTGTCCTCGATATCCTTCAACCACTCCTGGTGGGAGGAGAGGGAGTCGGCACTGAGACCAATGAGCTTGGTGTTGCGCTTGGCAAACTCCTCCTTGAGCAAAGAAAAGGCACCGAGCTCGGTGGTGCAGACGGGGGTAAAGTCGGCAGGGTGGGAGAAGAGGACGGTCCAAGAGTCACCAATGAACTCGTGGAAGTCAATCTCACCCTCGGTAGTGACGGCCTTGAAGTTAGGAGCAACGGATCCAATTCTGATACGGGGCTATTCGTGAAAAAAAGACAGTTGGTTAGCGTTTTAGAGTCGTCAATTGGGTTGCGCAGCAACTTACCTGGTTGGCAGCGTCGAAAGTGGACTGGAAGCGAGCAAAGGCAGCCATGGGGCGAGCGACGCTGAGTCTGGGACGGGCAGCGGCTCTGACGGCGGCGGAAGCAATTGATCTACGGAGGATGGAGGCAGACATGATGAGCTGAGCGTGAAGAACAATATCCAGAGGTAGTTGTTGATGGGAGGAAAAGAAAAGCCAGGATTTTCCAAGAGCAACGAAAAATAAACGGAGCGGTTTGCTTGAAATAATTGAGTCCCGTCCATTTGCTGGTCCCAGGGCAAAACGTCGTGATATGACGCCATCCCAAGTCCCGACTCTGGAATTCTGGGCGGAATCCAAACTCTCCAAACCATCAAACACACAACCTTCCAAGACTGGCTCAAAAAGACCGCAGGACAGAAGAATGCGATACCAAAAAGCGCTGAGACATGGAGAAAGGTATGCGCGTGTCTGAGAAGCCTATGATTCAAATTCTGCTGCCATTGTCGGTGCTCAAGGCGGTCAACGTGGGCATTGGTGAATTGCCTACAACCGCCTGGAGTTGATCTTGGTCGATTTGCCATTGAGGCGAGATAAACCTTTCTAGGTATTCGCCGACTTATCTAGCAAGTGAATCATTTTCAGGCCTTTACTTGGCTATCGGTAGACTAGTGTTGCGGCGTACGGTACCTCCCTAACGCCTGGACGCTCATGAAGCGCTTAAAATCTTCGCTTTACGGCACGTTCATGCACTCCAAGGCTTGAAATTGGTTCATGCACTTATTTAAACCGGAACGGACCTCGTTTAATATTGATACAGACTGCTGCATAGTCTTCAAGTATTCTACTGCCCGTCCAGGTTGTGAACGACGCTTTCTCACACGCCATAGCGAGCTATGAAATAAGAGCAGACTTGCTAGCGTAGACCATGCAAGCGTAAATGATCAAGCATTGCCCCAATGATGATGGCTTTGCTTCTCAAGATATGTTCAACTGAAATCTCCTGCTCAAAGCTCCCAGTACCTATAGGCTGTATATGAACTAGCTGAGCGTAACAAGTGCTGCATCAATGATCTAACTTTGCAACCAACAAACCCGCACAGACAGCACAAATCCTAAAGCATACTTATCAAGTTTGAGCATGTAAAGACATTATAAGGGAACAATAGAAGTGAATAAAAAGATTGGCAACTTGCACCTGTTCTAAGTGGAAGCAAAAAAACTGCGCCAGCCCGGAGTCGAACCGGGGGCTCGACGATGGCAACGTCGAATTTTACCGCTAAACCACTGGCGCCTTTTACAAAAAACTAAAAAGTCAGGCCTACGCCTGACTCTTCCTATGATTACGTTTACATATTGTCTTGTTCTTCTTGAGTCCAGCCCTGAGATGTTCGTCGTCGTTAGATTATTATTTTATTGACTTGTAAAACGCAGCCTACAAGATTATATTTTTATGTTCACAGATTCATTATCATAGAGCTTTTCCTTGCCTTGAGACTAGTGCATTGATCTTTCTTATTTTTATATCTTATTTCTTTTCTTAGTTTTGGTTTTCTTTTTTCTTTACCAGTCACTTTACTCCGACTGAAATAACACCATCGTTTATACCAGCTTGTCTTTAAATATATTATTTATTGAATTACTTTACTTGTCTCTTTGCCTCGCCTACCTGTTCACTTGTCTACTGTTTCAAACTATTTTGCAAAAGGAATTAAAACCGTTAGACAAACCGAAAGCTCCGTCATGAAGAAAAACACAACTCCAAGGTTCACGGAAACTTACAAATTGTTCAGATACCCGAAAGCACTAATGGAACGACTGTTTGCCCGTGTTCTCACTAAAACCTGTTTACCAACTTCTTTCTAGATAGGGGATGGATGCTTGATGGCTCGGGGTGTAGTATCATTGAACGCTTTCTTGTAATGATTGATTATACGGAAAAAACGGAGTTCAAAGCCATTGGCGAGCTGCAAAATCCGCCCGGAAATGAAATGGCAGGTTCTATTGTTTACCGCTCTGGGGATGTGGTTACAAGTATAAAAAGATCCACCGAAGCTCTGGATCAATGTTCTAATTTCTACAAACATCAACATCGAATAACCGAAGCCTTGTTTAACTTTTGAACTGAAGTTGAAAATGACGCAAAAGGTTCTCGTCACTGGTGCTTCTGGCTTTATTGCCGCCCACATTGTCCAACAACTTCAAGCCAATCGCTACTCCGTCGTCGGCACTGTTCGCTCAGACGAAAAGCGCCAGTTCTTTGTCAAGCAGTACCCAGAATTCAAGTACGAAATTGTCAAGGACCTAAGTCGACTTGGTGCATTTGACCATGTTTTCAAGGCGCATCCTGATTTAAACTATGTCCTTCACACTGCTTCACCATTCAACTTTAACGGCACCGACCCCCAGAAGGACCTCATTGACCCTGCCATCAATGGCACTCTGTCAGTCCTCCAGGCTGCAAAGAAGTATGGCCCCAATGTCAAGAAGATGGTCATTACATCCTCGTTTGCTGCCGTCTTGCATTTCCCAAGAGAAGTCGAGCCTTCTTTTGTCTACAATGAAACCATCTGGAACAACATCACCAAGGAAGAATCTACTTTGAACTTGCTTACTGGCTACATTGCTTCCAAGACTTTTGCAGAGAGAGCTGCTTGGAAATTCATTGAGACTGAAAACCCCCAGTTTGCCATTACCACTATCCAAGTTCCTTACGTCTTTGGACCTTCCGTCAACGGCATTGGTATCAAGAACTTGAACACGTCCAACCTTGCTATTTACGGCTTGATCAACCCTGCCAACGAAGAGCAAGACTACGAGGGCATGAAGCACTACATTGACGTCCGTGACTGCGCCAAGACCCATATCATTGCCATGACAGAGCCAGGCCTTGACAACAAAAGGTGTTTTAGTATTGCGGGTCTGGCCAACGGCCAGCTCATTGCTGACACACTGCACAAGATCAGACCCGACCTTGCACACAGACTTGTCAAGGGCAAGCCTGGCAGTTTTTCGATCGACAACTATAGCAAGATTGACGCAACCGAGTCTCAAAAGTACCTGAAGATGGAATACATTCCATTGGAAAAGACTTTGGACGACTTGGTCGACAGACTCCTTGAGCTGGAGAAGCAGCAGTAAGTTAGTAGGTTTGCGGCAAGCTCGCAAGCTACGCCGTTACTATATGCCTAGCAAGTGCATGATTTTTTTCTAATAATTTCAAGTATAATATTTTTTACAAATCTATATAAATTAATACAAATGAATACAAGCTGCTTGGAATATTTTAGTTGTTGTTTTTTAAGAATAAAATGGCGCTGATGTTTCCTCTTGGTACGTCAATAATATAGTTTGCAGATTATTATCATGAGAGTTTATCTGAAATAAAATCAATCTTGCATTATATCCAGAGGAAGCGCATGGAGTTCATAACATGATATGATCATCCCCTGTCGTGGGTTGTTTTATTCGAAGTAAATGCAGACACTTTACGCGAGTCCACTACGGTCTAAATCCACGCCCTGCCTTCTTCCAAGTTGGGAAGAAACAAGGCTCAAAATTTTCAAACCTCCCATCCACCACATCACCAACCCTGCATCCCCCATTCAAGACTAACACGCCCTAAGACAGGGACAACCTTACGCCCACCATGCTGTCATTCTGCCCGAACTGCTCCAACATGCTCCAGGTAAGTACACTTTTGTCTTCTGTTTCTGTATCAGTACCTGACTAATTCCTTTGCAACAGATCTCGCTGGGCAACGCCGGTGTCAACCGTTTCGAATGCCGCACCTGCCCCTACGAGTTCCCCATCGTCGGGCCCATGTCCCTCTACCACCGCAAACCCATGGCCCGCAAGGAAATCGACGACGTCCTTGGCGGCAAGGGCTCTTGGGACAATGTCGACCAGACTAGTGCGCAGTGCCCGACAAACTGTGGTGGCGAGGATAAGGCGTACTTCTTCCAGTTGCAGATTAGGTCGGCGGATGAACCGATGACGACGTTTTACAAGTGCACGAACTGTGCGCACCAGTGGCGTGAGAACTAGAGGCGAGGGTGGACTAGACCTCTGGGAAATGGAGAATTTTGGATATGCCAGTGCGCACTGGCTTTGCTTTGGGTTTAAAAAGTTTTTTTGCATCATGATTTTGTATACTAAGAGTTTTGTTTTTATGTCATTAATTTATTAGAGTATTTACTACACCTGGTGGCTCAATCAGCTGGATTCACGTTTAAAAAATATTGGATTGAAAAATAGTACCATAATTAAATTGCTATAAAACTCCTCATGGTGCTTGTTGAAAGGCCATGGGGGTAGGAAAGACTGCATCAACGGCTTACTGCTCGTCATTCTGCTTCTTGCGGGTCTCGTAGACCTCAAGAACGGCCTCGGCGGCCTTGACACCAGAAAGGGCCATGGCACCGAAAGTGGGGCCCATGCGGTTGGCGCCGTCAATCTCAGAGAGCTCCATGCCGCCGACAACAAGGCCGGGGACGACCTCACGGGTGCGCTTGACAATGGCGTCCTCTGCGGCCTGCATGTCGAGGCCGCGCATGCCGCCGAGCTTCTCAAGGGTACCCATGGAGACGAGGCGCTTGACGCAGAACGCGCCAAAGGGGCCGTCGTGGCCGGTGGTGGAGATGATGATGGGGGCGTTGATGGTGTTGGGGTCCATGCAGGACTGGTCGTCGTGGTGCATGGAGACGAGGGTCCAGTTGGTCACAACGCCGGCAATGCGGACGACGCCGGTGGCGGGGTCCTTGCGGGTGATGAGGTCCTCGACGGTGGTGGCGTTGAAGAGCTTGACGTTGGGGAAGCGCAGGACCTTGGACATGAGGGTCGAGGTAAAAAGCGCGGCGTGCTTGACGACCACGTAGTTGCCCTCGTCCTCGTAGGGGACCTCAATCTCGTCAAGAAACTTCTCGGCGGGCTTGCGCATGACCATGGCGCTAAAGAGCTGGCCGCCGAGCCAGGCGCCGCCACCGGGAGCCACCCCGGCCTCGATAATGGCAATCTTGAGGTCGGGTCTCTGCTTGGCCAAGACGTAGGCGGCAGAGAGACCGCAGGAACCGGCACCGATAATGACCACATCGGACTCGGCGTACCTGTTGAGGTCCTCAAAGTAGCGGCTGGTCATGGCGCGAGAGACAGTGGACTCGCGGATGGGGTTGAAGGTGAAGTCGGTCCATTTGGCAGCGGGGGACTGCTTGGTCTGGACGTCGGCCTTCTTGTCCTCAAAGAGGGAGATGGGGTAGGGAGCAACAGCAGCGGTAGGAGGAGACATTGTTTTTCAGATCTAAGAGGTTAGTCAAAGCTCGACAAGAGTGTGGTTCCATTATCAGACTGCGCAGACTGCGTTCTGTAGCTAGACAGAACAGACAAGTCCATACAGCCTAAAGGTGGAAAAGCAAAGGGGATGGGGGAACGCATGTTTCTTTCGCTAGTGTTATCTAGATCAAGTTCAACCGTATAATCTCAGCGATTCTCCAGACACCCGAAGGGGTCTGTAGAAAGGCACCGGCAATGCAATGAACTCATATATACCTTAATGATCTGTGAACAGGACTCCAAGACCAAAATGTGTTGACGTTTTGTGACTAGACTATCAACGACTCTCGCCGCAAGCATTCAGCCATCCTCTTGGAGAGCCAACCGAGGGCTGTGGAAAACAACCGCTCAATTGGCCGTGCAAAAGGGTTCAGGCATACATTACTGCAAGCAACCAGTAATTGAGGAAACCATGTTAGTATCAATTTCTATGAAACAAAAGTTGTGTGCGTCGCAAGTCTCGACTAGTTCTCGTACCCAAAGGTTTGTTTGATTCAAATAGCAAGTGTAAGAAATAAGAGCGCGGTGAAGATGGATTTTGTAAAAAGAAGCAGGAAAAGCGCCAGTTTATATACTTTTTCATTTGACTTGCTGTCTGGATTGAATTATCGCAGCAATCGTAGCGCGAGTTGCTCCATTTAGTCATTTCGGCGGGGAGGTTTGCTTGTGACTGACTGGACTCAACCGCGCGGTCTCATTGGCCGTGAGCGAGAAGTTGACAGTGCACGGCCATTATACTGAATTGACCAAGTAGGTACATGGCTACTAGCAGCAACACTGAGCGCTGGACTGAGGTTCAGAGCTGTTGCAGGCCGTGGTGGGCTCAACTGCCAGCTCTAATGAACTAGTCTAGTCTAGTTTAGTCTAGTCTTGTTGCTGCAACCGTTGGGGATGGTCTAGCAGGTTGCCTGTTGAGAACACCCCCGGGTCAATCCCGCCCACCCCGACAAACCCGGGTCTGCTAAAACACTGACTAGCCAACTACTTAGATGGGCCAGCTGAGTTACGAGTTACGAGTTCCAACTACCTTCATTGGCCTGTCTGGGGAGTTGACTAGTCAGACCCGCTGTTAGCCGAGACCCACTGGCAGACGACTGGCAATATCCAGTGCCCCGCCGCCTCTATGAACCCTCCAAACTCGAGTCCAGCCCATGGGCCCTGCGACTTGAACAACTTTTAAAGCCTCCTTAAACCTTGGGCTCGGCTTTTGCTCTGGCTGTACCGCTCAGCCGTGCGTTGTGACTCTGCTCCCACGCAATTTCCCGTGCCGGTTTTGCCATTTCCACTGAATCCACAACAAACCAGCGCTTTATAAACCACCGCGCCCGCTCCTGATCCTGTAACGACTACTTCAACCCTCGCAACGCCATCATACACCATGTGCAGGTTCCTCATATTCAAAGGTATGCCTGACAGACGCCCGATGTTTTGTTGGAATTATTGCTAACGAGATAGGCACGGATCCGATCCTGCTGTCGCATCTGCTCACACGACCAGCCCACTCCATCATCAAGTAAGTTAACGCGATTTAAATGACGAGGCCCTTTTTTCTAACTTGGCAGCCAATCCTATGACAGCAGGCTGCGACTGGACATGCGGCGGCCGATCAACGGTGACGGGTTTGGTGTCGGCTACTACCCGCTCAACAGAGCCGACCCTGAGCTCGACGGCGGGCCCTGTGTCTACTGCGCCATCACCCCGGCCTGGAACAACCAGAACCTCGCCCGGCTAGCGGAAAAGACCAAGAGCGACCTCATCTTTGCACATGTTCGTGCCTCTACCGCCGGTGTCTTGTCCGAAACCAACTGCCACCCGTTTGTCTACCACACGCTCATGTTTATGCACAATGGCCACGTCTCTGGGTTCAACAAGATCAAGAAGCGACTGGCCGACAGCATCCGCGAGGAGTACTTTCTCATGGTCCAGGGCGGCACCGACAGCGAGTGGGTGTTTGCGCTCTTTTTGGACTCGCTCGAGACGCTTGGCGGCAAGCCCGCGTCGTCCACTGGCCATTTTGGCGACAAGATTCTGCGGCAAGCGCTGCTCAACACCATTGAGCGCATCAAGGACTGGACCAAGGAGGTCAACGGGCCTGATGGTGAGCCCAGCCTGCTCAACATTGCCATCACCGACGGCGACTCGGTAGTCGTGTCGCGCTACGTCACGAGCAAGACCGAGGAGGCCGCCTCGCTGCACTTCTCCAGCGGCACGCGCTTCTTTGAGTACTCCCCCGGCCAGTACTGCATGGAGCGCCGCGACCGCGGCCAAAACATCATCATGGTCGCGTCGGAACCCCTGACCTTTGAGCGCAGCGACTGGATCACCATCCCCACCAACACCGTGCTCAGCATCAAGGGCCAGACGGTGCTGCTGCACCCGATTCTCGACGAGTACCACCAGCTCGACCCCTCGTACACGCGCAGCAGCGGGTTTGCGGAGAGCAAGGGCCTCGTCTCGCCCATGCCCGTATCGGTGCCCACCGACGTGCCGCCCCTCGAGCGCGAAGGCCGCCGCCGCGACTCCGTCACCGTTGCTTAACTTTTGCTACTATGCCTACATACATATTATTTATTTGCTTCATACTCCATAATCACATTCACATGATAACTAAAGTCACGTTTCCCATTTGTTGGGAGCGACGGGTTGAAAATATCGGGTTTGATTTTTGTTTTTGTTCGTGGCTCAACTCTTTTTTTGTTTATTTCCAAACTGTCTCACCTTTCCTGCCCAGACACAATTGAACCGCCGAGGTTTGCGCTTTGGAAAGGCTTGACTCGAGTTATCTGCTTCATGACCGCCGGCAAGAGCTAGTCCCAGACCCAAGCACCCGTTCTTGCATCTTTATTACCCCAGAAATACCCAAGGAACTGGGACTGATTAATCCGATTCATTCCAACTCCCCTTTAAAATACGCAATTATGGCACACCGGGACCTGACGCGCGACGTATTTCGCGGGCTGTGCACGCTGGAGATGGAGTTTGTGGAGGCCTCGGACCTGCCGGCCTTTGCGCACGCCGATCTGCTCGCTTCGTCCAGCAACGGCGGCCAGCTGACCTACGCCGACACCATTTACCCGTCGTTCCTGTTTCTCAGCGGCGGCACGCCTACACGCGCTTGGTACCGCAGCCTGGGGCTCGTGGGCCTGGGCCTTTGTTTTAATACGCTGCGGACGATTGATCTGGAGGAGACGATGCATGCGGCACGGGGCAGGCATAAGAGCATCCAGCGGCGGCAGCGCCGGCGCGAGCGTATTGAGCGGCTCGAGCGCCGGGCGTCGCGCGGCATGGCCGACAGCCTGCTCAGCGTTGGCGACGAGCACGCATATAACCCGGACGACTACGATTACGACCGTGACGAGTACAGCGAGAACGCAATTGACGAGGGCCCTGAGGATGTACAAGACGAGGAGGAGGGGGAACCACGGCTGATCCCCAAGTTTCTGCGGCTGCCGGGAGTGCTGCAACGGACAGGACTAACGACGCTATTGTTTCGGTGCTCTTATACCCTGCTGCCCACGTGGACGGCGAGCTGGGCGTTTCCAGCCGTGGTCACGGGGATCTGGTGCGCTGCGTCTTACTTGGGGTGCAAGGGTAGTTGGCGACGGCCGTTTGCGAGCCCGCAGGACAGCGCCCAGACGCGGCTCGACAAGGCCGTGTTTGGCATTCACAGATTGCATAACCCGGTCCATGACCCCGAGGGCCTGCTCACGGTGCTCCCCGGGTGCCTGTCGCTCTGGGCCGGTTATAAATTCAACTCGCTGCTGTCCACGCCTTCCCTTGCCGGGCTCAGCGACACACAGTTTGTAGGTTTGGGGCTGGGTCTGGCTGCCGCGGGGTACGCCGTGGCACGGTTACTGCCCAACCACCTGCCGCTGTCAAAACGGTACTGGACGCCGTCGTACGCGCTGTCGACCGCGGGGGTCAGCGTGCTGCGGTACGCCCTGTCCCGGTTCACCGTCGCCCATTTCCCACCCGCGGTCGTGTACACGCTCACCTGCCTCGGCCAGCGCAGCCTCGAGACGTACTTCTACGGCGCCGTGCTGCGCAAGATGCTCAAGGAGTACGGCGCGGCCACCACCAAGGAAGGCAGCGCGTGGGCCAGGGCCAAGCGGTACCTCAACCGCGTGTTTGGCAGGCCGTGGCTCAGCGACGTCATCCTGGTGCTCGGCGTCGAGACCGTGCTTGTCACGGCGGCCGTCTACCTTGTCCAGACCGACACTCGCGTCATCTACTATTGATATAATACCCAGTTTACTATTCCAAGCATCTTCACTTACTGTAATTACTCCATAGCCTTGGTCCAGGTCGCCTCTTATCGCCTGGACCTCGCAGTAGTGTGCCACGTGACTCAACAACCCATCTTTGTCCTGGCCCTTCCAGGCACCAAACTCTGCAAAGCCTGGCCAATCACGCGGCGGCTCGTGTTTCCGACCAGAAAGAACCGTGTGCCCCGGGTGCCCGGCAAGACCAGACGCGTGCTCTGCCCGGGACGCGGGTCCGGCCCTTGGAATTTTGCCCGGAGCCTGGGTCCCGCGCGCCGCCGGGTGCGTTTGGCGCCATTTTCCACGCCAATTGAGCACCCGCCGGGCTGGCCGTGGTTGAAACCGACCACTCACGGGGCGACCAGGTATTTTGCAGCGCAAGACCAGCCCGCCCCGGTCCCGGCGCCGAGTCCCGGGCAGCCGCCGCCGCCGCCGCACAAAGAAGACGCGCGCGGGCTGCGATAGGGCAGGGCGTATTCTCTTTTGCTTGCTGGTTTTTCTTGTGCTCTGGGTCTTCATCGATCCTTTTTCCTGCGCAACCGCTCCAGGCCCCGTCCAAACTCGCATTTCTCGCACAAAGCACCGGCACCCCAGCCAGCACCGCGTCCCGACACTCACTGCTCCTCGTGCTCGTCCCGGCGCTTTGTCCTGTTCCGCCCCGGTGCGCTTTGTTTCTGCCGCCGCGCACAACGCTGCAAGATTGTTTTCGGGCGTCCCAGTTTCTTCCGTAAAAAACCTCCCGTGCAATCCCTGCCTCTTAACTTTTTTTTTTTTTTTTCTTTTCGTCATTACAAAAGGGATATTTTTCAGCTCTTTGGCGCCGTCTCCAGACAATCTACGGGCCTCGTAACGCTATATAATACGGTCGACACTCGAAGCGCATCTTGCAAGATACCCGACAGACCACGAACCCGACTAGGGACGCATTGCAAAGCACACGGACTGAATTACTCTTGTACGCAGACACACGGCCCCCGACTACTCAAATCGCGCTGCCCGTTGCCGATACTCGAATCTCACCGATATCTGTAAGTGCATACACGTTCTGGATCCAGTTTTCCTTGATACTGCTGGGGCTTTTGTAGTCCTGCCATCTGGCATTCCCGAGGCGCCATACCCCCGGATTTTTCAAGTCCCAAAAGATCCCGCTAACAAACCAATCACCGTCCTAGATGGAGCAGCCCCACCACGAAACGCTGCCGAGCAGTCCATATCGCAGGTGAAAAGTACGTTTTTGATACAGTCGATATATTACAGGAGACCGCAGTCCAGGCAAAATCACATTATGGATACAGAGGAACACAGGTCAGGCAGTACGGCCGCACATTCCTCGCCCTCGCCGGTTCCGGTCGTGCCGGCCCTCGCGCCTCGACCCATTGCCATTAGGAAATCGCCGCCAGCATCGCGGCAGTCGAGCACAGAGCCCGCAACTACCAACCCCCCGGCGCATCACCACATGGCTTCTTTACACGCCATCCAACAGCCTCCTCAACCACTCCCACAACCACACATGCCACGGCCGCTAGCACAACATCAACCATCGCCAGACCAGCCTGTACCGCTTATATGCACGAGCAAGAAATGGGTGCTCCCGCCTCGGCCCAAACCGGGCCGCAAACCGAGCGCAGATGCGCCTGCTGCCGTCAAACGCAAGGCGCAAAACAGGGCTGCGCAAAAGGCCTACCGCGAACGCCGTGCGGCCGACTCGTCAACTTTGGCCACGACCCCGGAGGCCGCTGACGAAGACACCAAGAAAAAGAAACCGGCTGGCTCGGCCAAAAAGAAGGATAAACCTGCTACCACCACAATCAAAAAGGAGGAGGGAGAGTTAGAGTTTACGAGTCTCTCGGGGCTGACGCTCGTCTCGATAAACGAACCGAGCATGGACATCAACATCAAATCAGAGTCCCAAGCTGCGCCCCGATTCTTCAGCATGGACCATCCAGAATCCTACGACGGCACCAATGACAAAAAGGGCTCATCAGAGGAGCTCAGCGAGGACAAGCAAACAATACTTGACCTGCGCATGGCGCTCGACGCGTCCTTCCGCGAAACAGCGCGGCTGACGGAGCTCGTCAGCGAGCTCCGCAACGAGATTGAAATGCTCAAGGACTTGAAAATCGCCGAAAAGACGTTTTTGCGTGACGTTGAGCAGCAGCAACAACAGCAGCAACAGCAGCTCGTCAAACCGCTTAAAGCGGACAAGTGCCGGACGTGCGGGCACCGCGTCGACAGCGGCGAGTGCGTGTGCGCGCTCAAAAGCAACCCGTTCTTTGGTGGCGACGACACCGCCGGGCTCGTCAAGCTCCCGAAACGCAGTGACGCGGCGGGTACCAGCACCACGCCCAAACGCTGGTTCAAGCGCGACCCGGCCATGCTCGAAACCGATTTCACGCTGGCGTTTGCCACCAAGGGCAGTGGTTACCGCCACAGCAACCAGCGGTCGCCCACGAGCAAACCAAACAGCCTGAGCAGCTCGTGGACGGCAGCGTCGGACGTGAGCCCGCGCACCGACGAGTCGCCCAACACCAGCCACGACGACGACGACGACGAGGCCATGCTCTCTGTCCCCTCTCGCATCAAGGAGGAAGACGAAGAGGAGGGCGACGGTGAGACGACGTCGGCGTACACAACGACCAAGAAACGCACGATTGTGCGGTCAGCGTCGTCGTCGAGCTGCAAGACCGGCGGTGGTGCCGCGGTAGGGTGTGGGGCGGGCCAGGCTTGCTGCAAAAAGAAGCACAAACCTGACGACGCCCCCAGCAAACAACAGCAACAACAACAGCAGCAGCAACAACGGCAGCAAAGGCAGCGTAAAGTGGTCATTGATCCATGCGGGTTCTGTTCAAACGGCACGCCTTGTCTTTGCCTCGAAGCGGCTGGTGATATTGTCGACGATGAAGGCGAAGGCGTAAACGACATGGAGTTTGAAATCTCGGCGTGACCGTCTCCACCTCCAGGCCACGCAGAAATGTTTATGAATTTTGATGATTATGAAGAAAACAACAAACCAACCAAAAAAAAAAAAAAAATAACAGCTACAACAACTTTTTCGAAGCAAACAATTTTATATTTAAACAACCCCAATGGTAAAGCCAAGACTGGGAAAGCGTTTTAGTTTCCAGTCTATTTTGTATATATTGACCCCATTTTTTTATTTCTGAAGAAACTAGTTTTCATGTATTTAATAATTAATTATTTTTTTTTTATTTCAATTTTGATTTATTCATAATCTGGACAGGCTGCTAGTCCAAGTCGTGACTTTCGTTAATGCAATTTTTCATGTCGACCCCGGGCCCTTGCTTCCTCGACTACCTAAACGTCTTCATGTGGACCAGGAACCGGTACAGCTCGTGGAAGCAGCTGTCATAGCCCTTTCTGCCCGGGTCCATGAGTGCGTCGAACTTCCACTCGGGCGGCCACACGACCTTTTTCTCGTAGCTCAGCAATGCCAGTGTGAGCTCGTTGTAAGCGTCGCGGACGGGTTGGGGTAAGGGGACATCGGTCTCGTCGACGGCGAGGGTCACGACCACGTCGACCTCGATCGCGAGCAGCTGCAGGGTCTGCGCCATGACGAGCTTGGCGCGGGGCGAGCGTGGCAGGTCATCGGGCAGCGTTCTGAACGCGCGCACGAGCGGCGGGAACACTGCCGCCAGCAATGCGACCCTTAGGGGCCCCAACGGCGAGCTGGGCGGGCAGTGGGCCACGTACTGGAGGGGCCAGTGAAGGGTCTCGAGGGCGTACAGCCGGCGGTCGACGGACTTGGAGAGGAGGTCACGCACAAGGAGGTTGAGGGCGACCGGGTTGCGCAGGAACTGGCGCAAGAACTGGACGAGCGCTTGGCTGCGCAGCGCGGGCGTGCCGTGGGAAATGCACGATGCGAGGGTTTGTGGCGGCACTGGGGTCAGGTCGGTCGCGGTGCTCTCGGCTGCTATTTTCATAGGGTCCGGGGACCGCTCCGCCGAGCTTGGGCGGCTGCTGCTGGGCGATTCTGACTTCTGTTCTGGTTCGAGGAGGGCTGGGGACTCTGCTTGCCAGCTTTTGAGCCGGGCCTGGATGCACTTGACGAGGATCGTGGCGTAGGCCCCGGCCAGCCCGGTTTCCAAAATCAATAGGCCGAGCACAGTTGCCGTGCCTGCCCATCCAGTCTTGCTTTCTTGCCACCGTCGAAGCGCGGATATCGACCACATGGTTGTATGTTTTTCAGTTTGTAGATCAAGACCAGTGTCTTGTAGTGGTGGAGAATAAATTCTAATTTGGACTCTCCCAAACGTTTCTTCCTTCACAAATTTGTTCACACATCGGAATCAACTGCTTCTCCATGTCCTTCCAAGTCAAGTTCCTCAACTCCAACGCTACTGCCCCTACTCGCGGCTCTGCCGACGCCGCCGGCTACGATCTCTACGCGTGAGTATACACCCTTGCTTCTGTTTATTTGTTTCTGTATTAATTGAACAGCTCTGAGGACACAACGCTGGCTGCTCGCGGCCGCGGTCTCGTCTCAACGTCCATCAGCATCGCCATCCCCAGCGGCACCTACGCGCGCGTGGCCGCCCGTAGCGGGCTTGCTGTCAAGCACGGCATTGACACCGGCGCCGGCGTCATTGACAGCGACTACCGCGGCGAGGTCAAGGTTCTCCTCTTCAACCACTCCGACGTTGATTTCCCAAGTAAGTATCAAATGCTTGTTGTATTTTGCTGGATGTTTCCTAACAGGTTTATAGTCAAGAAGGGCGATAGAATTGCTCAGCTCATTATTGAGACCATTGTGACGCCAGAGGTCAGCGTGGTCGAGGAGCTCAGCGAGACCGCCCGTGGCGCTGCTGGCTTTGGCAGCACCGGCGGCTTTGGCAGCTCCAAGCCTTGATCCCTGAATTTACATACTCTGCTAGTTATATACATGGGCTTTAATTTATTTTGCTACACAAGTACGTGGTTTTGACTGTTGATTTGGTTTGTTTTGATGATTTTTCAGGAGAATCGGGACGCGACGCGTTGGGAGGAAAACGCGAATGCCTAATCGGGCATGTACTTTAGCGCTTGTAAATTGGCCAAGTGCACGTGACACAGGCTAAGGAATTGTATGGAACAAAAGTTCAAGGCAAAACCGACAAACCCCCGGCAACACCGACGACGAGCATGATCTGATGGTCAGGGGGGCGATTACAAGCCCGTTTGAGACGATAAGTTGCCGCTTGAGACTAGGCCGATAAATGGCGGGGGGCGCGGAAGGCCCGGGTGCACTTATCTCTGGCTGTTGGCGTGCACTGGAGTGACAATGGCGCAAATAGCACTGTAATATCTGAAAGGCCGCGCCAACGGCATTGTCGGCGAGCCGTAGTTCAATTGCCGAGTCTAACGGCGCAGCATTGTTTGGACGTCATTCGGACGTCTCAACGGCCTTGTTATGCGTCTTGTTTGGGGTGTTTTGGTGGCTGAGACTGTGGATTATTCATGAACTTGTCTGGACCATCATGGCCCTGAATAATATTTCTAAAGTTCCAAACCAAACAAAGGTTCGGGGCGGGCTCAACGGCGGGTCTATACCCGTCCAACGGTCGAATGGGCTTTCAATTCGGCGATTGCGGCGCCATTGGCTACTGCCCGGGGCACATTGACTGGGCCTTGCTGGTTCCACCTTGTCCGATAATGCTCGTGGCAATTTTTGTGTTTTTGCGAGCGTGGGCCTGACATTGCTACGCGCCGGAATTTCCAGGTATAAAAGACGAACCAAATCCTCTTTCCTTCCTTCTTTTTCTTCTCCATCAACTCAATTCTTCGAATACAACCCTCTACAACCTTACAAACCCCACTACAACTACTTAATACTTCACAATGACTCTCTCTGTTGGCGACGCTTTCCCTGCTACCAAGTTCACCCACGTCCCTTACACCCCCGAGACCGCTGAGGTCACTGGTAAGTAACTAGACACAACAGTCAAAGTTCTCAATTGCATCTAACACACCCGCAGCCTGTGGCATCCCCGTCCCCTACGACACCGCCAAGGAGTTCCCCGGCAAGAAGGTCGTCATTGTCGCCGTCCCCGGTGCCTTCACCCCCACCTGCACCGCCAACCACATTCCTCCTTTTGTCTCTGGCCTCTCCCAGCTCAAGGCCAAGGGCGTTGACCAGGTCATTGTCCTCTCTGCCAACGACCCCTTCGTCAACGCCGCCTGGGGCAAGGCCCTCGGCGCTGCCGACAAGCTCATCTTTGCTTCTGACGGCAACGCTGCCTTCTCCAAGGACGCTGGTTTGTCTCTTGACTTGACTGGCGCTGGCTTTGGCCTCAGAACCGGCCGCTACGCCATCATTGTTGACGACAACAAGGTCACTTACCTCGAGAAGGAGCCTGGTTCCGATGTCAGCGTTTCTGGCTTTGACGCCATCCTCGCCGCTTTGTAAATGCGCGTTAATTAGACTAGTTAATTGAATGAAATATTGATGAATTATTTCGTGAAGAACCGCAAAGGTCGTTGTTGGGGGGAAGCTCAGCCGCTCGCGCCTTGTCCGCTCAAGGTGAGGAGTAAGATCGCCAAGATTAGTAAATAATTATAAATGATGCGTAAGCATAAATAGATTAAGTAATATGGCACATTTTGAATGTCTTCAGACTTTTCAGGCACAGAAAATAAAGCCCGGTCTTTAGACGCTCTATTTGAAATTAAAATAATCCAAGATAGTACAAAAGTATGAATAATAAGAAAAAATTGTATAATTCAAACTAAAGGCATTTCGCGTTGCGAAATAGACTTGTGATGCCAACGCCCTATTCGGAATCCGCATGGCCATGCCATTTAACCAACATAACCAAACTACAGTCAAGCGAAAGAGTCTCGGCAAGTATATTGGATTTGGAAAAGCTATAATAATTACATTAATTACTATACACTAAACAAGCAACTTACAATGAAAAACAACAAATACAAATAAATAATAAATAAATAGGCCTTCAAGACCCAGGGAAGCTAAGGGTTTAGGTTGGCTGGTCAACACCTCGAGCACTGCGAGTCGCTGCAGGCGCTGAGGCTGCCGCTCGACCCGCTCCGCGCCCAGCTGTTGAGCGTGCTGGCCCCGCTGCTCCCCGTCCTGCTGTAGCCACTCCCGCTCCTGCTCGAGTAAGTGCACCCCGACGACGACAACGAGGACGACGACGTTGAGCCCGAGACAAAGGAGGAGTCGGTGCTGGGCCGTTTCAGGGGACCGCCGCTGCGGGAGGAGACAAGGCGGCCGCGGGAGTCGAGGTAGTGCACGGGCGCGCCAGCGCGGGCGTACTTGCGGGTGGGCTTGGCTGGGAACATGGCGGCGGCGTCGACGGCAACAGTGTTGGTGTTGGAATGGCGGCGGCGGCTGGCGGCAGCAGCGCGCATGGCTTGCGCAGAGTGTCCGCGATGGCACTCAAAGTCGAGTCCCGGCCCGCCGGCACCGACACCAGCATTGGCCATCGCCGCCGCCGTGGCCACCGCGACCCTCGCAACGGGCCCACCAGAGGCGCCGGCATGGTGCATGGGCGCGGCCTGGATGAGGACCTCGAGGACGTCGTCGCGCGGGTGCGACCAGATATCGCGGCACGACGCCGAGTCGCGCGGGAGGTTGAGCAGCGTGCACCACGACACCGTCGCGTACTTGTTGCGGCGCTTGAGACCGGCCAGCCCACCGGGGAACTGCTGGCAAAAGGCGTCGCGCGGGTCAAAGTTGTTGTAGGCGCGCTGGTACTGCAGCAAATGCGCCTTTTCCTCGGGCGTGGCGTCAGCACCGGCAGGTGCACCGGGACCGCAGGCGGGGAGGGCAATGGGCGGGACGCAGATGGGGCAGGGCTCGGGGAGCGCGGGGAGGTACATTTTGATGGGGTCGTAGGCTTCGCGGGCGGCAACGACCTGGTGGGGGGTGGCGAGGTCGTCGTAGCGGTGGGGGTCGCGGAAGCCCGCGGGGATGTAGTCGCGCGCGGGCTTGACGGGGGGCAGGTGGCGCTTGAAGTCGGAGGTGAAGGACGCGGCGGCGGAGGAGGCGGGCCGGCGCATGGTGGAGACGGTGGCGGCGGTGCGCAGGGACATGGTGCGCTCGCTCATGAGGCCGTACGAGGACGAGGCCCGGCGGAGGTGGTCGCTGGTACCGTGCTCGAGCGGGCCTTGCTGCATAAAGTACACGGGGTCGGCAGAGGTGTAGTTGGAGCTGGCAAAGCTTGCACCGCGCTGGCGCTGCTGCTGGCTAGCGGCAGCCTTGTAGAGGTTGATGTTGTCCCAGCGCTGGTACTTGGCGGCGGCGCCGGCGTAGTGGTAGAATTGCGAGTCCGAGGGCGGCAGGGCCGTGGGCCGCTCGTCGGCAATGGTCTGCTCGCTCGAGTCCGTCTCACAGCCCACGTCGACGCCATTGCCACCGGAAGCAGCAGCGCTGGCCAAAAAGTAAGGGTGCTTGGAGATGGTCTCGGCGGTTGTGGCACCTCTGTGGTGCATTATGGGAGCGGAAACGGCTTCCTCGTAGATAGTCGAGGCCTTGTCACTGTTATTGTCGGCGTGCATGACACTGAAGCTATGTGCAACTTCAGGGACAGCAACGTCTTTAGGCTTGGACCTGAACATGGTCTTGAGCGACTGCTTCAGCTGAGCCATTTTGAACGGAAATTAATGATAAGTTTCTGTATCCTTGGAATACAGGGCAGACGACTTGTCTTTTATATTCCAGAGGAGGTCTGGACAAGGTTCTGGCTGCTGGGACATGGTGCAGTCATTAGAGTTGTCGACGAGGCAGGCTTCGTCGTACGTTTGGCATTTGGCAGGTTCAGTAAATGTAGGTTTGGCGACGATGCCTGGCCTGGAGTTTTGAGTTTGCAGCCCAGTCTGAATAACAGCTTTTCTTTACAACGAAGCCGGAATAAAACGTTTTTTCCATTCTTTTCTGGCATCTTGAGATTGCCGCGGGCCGTGGCTAGTGCAGCCAAGTCAGGCCCTTAACCGAACCGTTGGATCTGTAATAGAAGAAGAAAAACTTTTCCATACCAAGTGAATAAAAAACTTTTCAAAGGCATTTGGCTGTAAATTGCTGCATGATGGCGTGAGTTCATTTGCAACGGGTCCCTTTCCGTTGTTTGCCGCTGCGTTGCTTTAATCCATACTTATCACTTATCCCAGGGCTCAGGGCCAAGAAAAAAGTTTTTTTTCCCGTGCTGTTTTGCAGTAAAAGTTTTTCCTTTAAAAATCTTTTTGTCTTCAACTCAGATGATTCGCATTGATGATAATATTTTCTAATCGATAGGAACAAAGTCGGCCCTGTACGGCACGCGGCCAGGCCGCCCGTTGTCTCGGACCATGAAAATTTTTTTCTCGTCGGTGGATTTCTTGTTCCACTTTGTTTTCTTGTCGATAGCGGTTCAGCCGTGCGCCTTGGCTTGGGTCACGGGACGATAGTCATGCATTGCCCTTAGGGGAAGTAGGAAGGCACAGAGCAAAGACAAGTGCCTGAGTTGCTGAGCTGCCGAATGACAAGAGTTGCTAGCCGTTAGAGTAGACAGGAAGTCGTTAGTTCATATTGATTGATGTAGCAGTAGTCGCTACGATAGGGTTTATTGATCTATATAATCATCGTTGAAGTAGCAGCTGGGTTCTTGAGCAAGACCTGCCCCCGTCTTCTCCTGCCCTTGGCCACGGGTTCGTCTCCACCGCATCGGCAACGCCTGGAAGTGCTTTGCTAAACAATCTCGCGTGTGGGGTATGCCATACCTCTGCCGTTAAGTACAGGACGCCGCGAAGCCAGCCCTTGCTTTTGTAAATCCTAGCGCTGGCTGAGTCTGAGCTCTCTGATGGCGTTTGCAGGCAGTTTGACAAATCTCGTTTGAGAACCCCGGGCCACGGCCACAGATGCGCACTGCGGCACGCTGCTCAACTGCTTTCAGAGATGCCCACGGATCGGCCGCTCTTAAAACGCACAACGCGGCAGGTGCGCAAGTGCGCTTTCGTACAAGGTTTGCTTCAATTGTGGAGTGCATTGCGTATGAGACGGGCAATCGATCTTCAGACAACGGACAGGGACTGAAGGGGATCGTGGTGTAGAGTAGCTTAGTTATTTGAACAATCTAGGTTTACTTGCCTTGCGATATCTGGAAATAGCTCAAACGGCCGTGCGTCATCCCTTAAAGCTTAGCACCCTGTTTCACTCAAATCACACGCCAGTTATTCCTGTTTTCTGGACCTGGCTTCTGTCTGAACCGTCGCTCAGCTCTTGTGATGCTCCTTGGTCGTGGGTTCTTGCCTCGCTGTTTGTGACGCCGCTGACTCAGCACACGGTCACTGATTGCGTAATTTATCCGGCCCACCCATGCCATAACCCACAGTTATACCCACCCTTGGCAACGCTTTCGGTGGCTGCTGCCGTTAACTGACGCAAAATTCACAAAATTCACAAAATTTCCGTGCTTTTTGGTTCTTCATCAGATTTGCAAACTCGGTGACCTTCGCCAACATCTCCTGGTGACATGGCCTCTAAAGGTTCAGGACAGCGACGACAGCGCCAGGGTTCAGGAGGCGACAAGTTATCGATTAAAGGAAGCGGTGGTATCCCCCGCCCAAGGGCCACGACGGTGGAGTACGAGTCACCAGGGCCACCTGAAACACCGCCCAAATAAAATACTCAAGTTCTTGAATAATCTGTTTGTATGCGATGTTTGTTTTTGCGTCTGCAAACTTTTCAACGGCGCCAGCGGGATTTCCGCCGGACGGGCGTTTCCTCTTCGGGCCTGGCGTCTTTTTTTATTATTTTTTATTATTTTTTATTTATTTTTTTACTTTTTATTTTATTTTTCTCTGCCTGGATTAGCCGCGCCGCCGGGCATTCCAGGTTCATGCGCCACGCGGTGACACTTAACGGTCGCCGTGACTGGGCCATGACTGCACGGGCAAGAGTCAACAAGCCAACGAACGGTGGACTGGCAGAGTAGTCACGGAGTAGAATCACAAGACGACTTAGTTCTCAGTGCTCAGTAGAGTTGGTCCGTGGACTGCCATCACCGCAGAGATGCACCACGCCCTTAACGATTCCCTGTCGCTGTCCTCGCTGCTCACGGGCACCTCGTACGACTCGGGTATTCTGTTTGCCATGATAGTTATTTATTTCTCTTTTATTTTTATTTATTTTTTCTTGTTTTTTGCAGAATAAAATTTTTTAAAGTTGGGTGAATTACAAATAAAAAGCAACCCCATTTTATCAATACCAATCAAACCGTATTCCACCATCTGGTCTCTTATTCTCTGGTCCATCCTGTATAAATAATCCACCTCTTGCCCTTGTTTTTTTTTTTTTTTTTTTTTTTAATCCATCTTGCATCCCCCTCTCCAATCCTCTCCAACCTCTCCCTCCACCCTACTACTCCACCTTCACCATGTACGACGAACAAGTCGACGTCGAAAAGGGCCCCGAACACAGCCAGGCCTCGCAGTTCAGCCAGGGCGAGGTCGAGGACGGCAACGTCAAGCGCCAGCTCAAGCAGCGCCATATTTCCATGATTGCCCTTGGTGGAACCATCGGCACCGGTCTCTTCATTGGTACTGGCTCGGCCCTCGGTGACGCCGGCCCCGCTGGCGCCCTTATTGGGTACATCTTCATGGCCACTATTGTATACTCGCTGGCAAACTCGATTGGTGAAATGGCGACGTATATCCCTATTACTGGTTCGTTTACCGTCTTTTGCTCGCGGTTCGTGTCGCCAGCTCTGGCTGCCTCTGTCGGCTGGATGTACTGGTTCTCCTGGGCCATGACCTTTGCCATTGAACTGTCGGTTGTTGGCCAGATTATCGAGTTTTGGACCTTTGCCGTCCCCATCGCCGCCTGGATTGGCATTTTCTTTTGCATTTTCACCGTCCTCAACTTTTTCCCCGTCAAGTACTACGGTGAGATTGAGTTCTGGGCCGCCTCCATCAAGGTCATTGCTATTTTGGGCTGGCTCATCTACGCGCTCTGCATGGCTTGCGGTGCCGGTCAGACCGGTCCCGTTGGATTCAGATACTGGCGCAACCCAGGTGCGTTTGGACCCGGTATTCTTGTTTCCAACATGAATGCTGGAAGGTTCCTGGGCTGGTTGTCTGCCCTTGTGAATGCTGCTTTTACCTACCAGGGAACCGAGCTCGTTGGTATCACTGCCGGTGAGGCCGCCAACCCGCGCAAGACTGTCCCTCGCGCCATTAACCGCGTCTTTATGCGTATCATTGTCTTTTACATTCTCTCCATCTTCTTCATGGGCCTGCTTGTCCCCTACAACGACCCCTTGCTCTCCGACGACACCTCGTACGTTTCCTCGTCGCCCTTTGTCATTGCCATTGTCAACTCGGGCACCAAGGCGCTCCCCCACATTTTCAACGCTGTCATTCTCACCACCATTGTCTCGGCCGGTAACTCCAACGTCTACATTGGTTCGCGTCTGCTGTACGCTTTGGCGCTTGGTGGTGTCGCCCCCCGCATCTTTTTGCGTACCAGCAAGGCCGGCGTCCCCTACTTGGGCGTCGTCTTCACCGCCCTCTTTGGTCTCTTGTCCTTCATGGTTGTTTCCAAGGGCGCCACCACCGTTTTCAACTGGCTCGTCAACATCACCGCCGTCGCCGGTATGATTGCCTGGGTCGCTATTTCGTACTCGCACATTCGGTTCATGAACGCGCTCAAGTACAATGGCATCACGCGTGACTCTCTCCCCTTCAAGGCCATGGGCGGCCCCGCCTACGTCTGGTACGCCATGATTGCCAATATTATCATTATCATCATCCAGGGATTCACCTCCTTTTTCGACTTTTCCGCCAGCTCCTTCCTGACTGCATACATCTCCGTCTTTATTTTCCTTTTCCTCTACGTCCTCTTCCAGTTTGTCATTTTCCGCGACGGCTTCAAGTTCCAGCACCCCATTGAGACCCTCGACATTGACTCGGGTCGCCGCGAGGTTGACGCTATCGACTGGGATGCTCTTGAAAACAAAAACCCCAGTAAACTCGAAAAGTTTTTGGACTTCATCTTTTAAAACTACCCACCATCACCCCTTATTCATTCTTTTGTCTTTTTGCTTCTAGTTGTAATGAAGTTGTTTTTTATTTATAGTTTTTTTTTTTTTTTTTTCTTGTAATATCCCGCCCATCAGTAATATAAACATTAGTTATAGAGTTAATTTCTTGATGAGTTTTAAAATGCAAATTAATGTACCTTTTGGTTTCATGTCTGCCGGTTAGCAGGCAATCGCCGCGAGCGTGTCCCACCACGTAGCCGCTGCGGTAGCTACAGGGATGTCCAAACTCGTCACTTTAAGTGACTGCTCGCCCTCTGCGTGCCACCATGTCAGCACCCGCGTCTCGTCGTCAAAGTCCCATCCCCCCGAAGAAATCTCGACCTCAAACTCTGCGTCTGGGAAATTGAACACTGGTATAGACACCTCTGTGCCGAAATCACCGTCCTCGAGACAGGACTTGGCCTTGATTTCGAGTGAAAAGACGCCCTTTTTCATGTCAAACCCGTACAGGGTCAGGGACCCCGCAATGGCGAGTGGGTAGGGCCGGGCAATGGCCTTTTCCGCGCGGTGGCCGTGCTGGCTCAGTGCCCAGTCGGACATGGCACGGCTCTTGGCTTTCAAGGTCACCGTGCTGTCAATGCTGAGCGAGTCGGTGCTACCCTGGTCAGCGTACAGCGACGACGAAAACTTTCCAAACGATGCGCTGCTGCCACCGCCACCGCTGCAAAAGACACTGAAATCCTCGCCGTTCCACTGGTCGCCATACCCGTGCACGTTGTTGGCGCAGTACGTCCACAGCGTGTGGTGCATTTGCGAGCCTTCCAAAGCGTACCCGATCGCGTCCCACGACGAGATCTGGCCGCTGTAGTCTCCACTCTCGTACGCCGCGCCGCCGTCCAAATCAAACGGCATGCCGGTCTCCGACATGAGGCAGGGCAGGTAACCCAAGTTGTCAATTCCTTCTTGTTTCATGGCAATGAGCTGGTCGCGTAGGCAGTTGCGGATAGCGGACTCGCCAATCTTGATGGCCAGCGCGGGGCTGGCGTACCGGCCACGCAAGATTCCGAGCACGTCAACGTTCCACCATGTGCTCCAGTGCTTGTTGACAAGGGTCAGCCCGTCATAGTAGTGCGGCGAGTAAATAATGCGTGAGTCCATAAACGCCGAGTTCTTCATATTGGGGGGTACAGTCAGCACAGGCGGTTGGCAGAGCAAGAACATTTTCTTGTCAATCTCGCGCATGCCCATGTAGAACTTGTTCCAGTAGTTTGCAAAATACAGCTCATTGAAAACAGCCGAGTCCAGGACCTGGCCCTCGGGGGTACGTTTAAAGTACTCAGGTTTCAATACTTCACCGGTAGCAACGTCCCAAACTCCATGCTGGGCCCAGATGCAAGTGCCCAGTTCCCAGCCTGGGTCGCGTTTCCATCCGTATCTGGAGTCGTCGTAGTCCTTTGGTAACCAGGCGGTTTGTCCCTGGGGGTCCACAACCTGGGTTCCGGTTTTGGCAGGACCTAATGATTTGAACTCATAAACATCGACCTCCTGTGAAACTCCCATACCCAGTAGCATGGCTTGTAGCGGCGTCGGCGTGGTCCCAAGCTTGAGTGAATTGTCCTGCGGAAGTTTCGTAATGTCATCAAAACCCAAAAGTCCATGGTTTAGTTCGTTTAGACTCTCAGCACCAATAATTGTCCTGTTGGCCAAATCCGTTTCCGTAAAAATGCGCTTGTAAAAGTATCTCAGTGCTTCAAGCAGGTGTTCTTGCAAATACTCTTGGATATTTTTGCCGTCGATAATGGCCTTGGGAGCAAAATCCAACCCACCCGTGAAAAGCGTGAACGCTACCTGACAAGCCAACCGGCCGTAGTTTGTGGGCCAAATCATCTTGGGGAACTCGTGTGGTGGTTCCCATTGGTTCTGAACAAGCGCTGCTTCTGTGGCCTTGAATGCCTGGGGGTTGAGTCCCATGGCGTAAAAAGTCCACATTGGAGCGCCACTGCCTCCCGAGTACCTTGACCACTAACTTGTTAGACATGAAGCGAAAATCATAGCATGGCAAAACTTACCGTATCCTGATGCGGATCCATGAAGACGTAGAAATCATACTTGTCGAGCAATTTGAGCATTTCTATCGTGAAACTGATAAACTCATCGTCGTAGATACCTGGCCCCGCATGCTCCAACGCCTCCCACGTAAAAACGTATCGAATGGTATTGAACCCAAACGACTTGAGTCGTTCAAAGTGTTCCGGTGCATCCGACAGACTGAACGGCCTTTGCGTAAAAGAGACGTTATCGCCGTCCCAGTATTCCTTGTTGGGGGGCTCAAAAGTGGTCTCAGATTGCACTGGCAACTTGGCGCCGGCGTCAAGGTTTATACCGCGCAAAATCACCGACCGCTTGTGTTCGTCCCGTATCGTTCCATAAGTGTCAACCTCTAAGCAAGCCGCTGGCATGTTTGTACTAGAATATAATTGTAAAAAGATAACAAAAAGCGAAATAAATTGAAATGAGCACCATCAGTGATCGGATAATCTATGTACAGGTCACGTGATGTATCAGGTGACTCTGGCACTTTACGGGCGCATGTCTCGTGACTCTCGCGTCTCGTCGTATTGCAAAAATACGGAGTTGGCCAACTTAGGACCTCAGGTCAAAAGGCCGTAGTACTCGGACTTTGGATAGTTGGCGGCGAGAGCAGGCCATTGCACAAGAAACCGGTCGGCAATAGGGTACAAAAGCTTTCCAGAAACTGACAAGTCTTCAACGCGGGCGAGGGACTCAACGTAAATGATGCGGGTAGACAAAAGTCCAAAAAACTTAAGTCAGTTAGCAGTTAGAACATAAATCAGGGCCAAAGATGTATGTAAGGAGCTTTACTCACTCTAGCAATGAATGCAAGTCCACAGATGATGACACAAGTTCCAGGCCCGTTGGTGACAATCTATACCTGTTGTTAGCTGAACGTCCTTGATGAATAAAGGGCTTGACTTACCAAGTCAGGTTTGGAGCGATACAAAAGAAGACCGCAAGAGACAGAGCTGATGAGACAAGACCGTATCGTCGAGAGCAGCTTCTCTCCAACCTTCCTGGCCCGCGGGACTTCTGAAATGCGGTATGTAGTTTTCAGCGGTTTGGCGTCTTCATAGGTCATGGCCTTCTTCACAGACATGGCGTCTCCCTTGCTGACGACCCAGTTCCGTTCATTGAACTTCCCCAAATCAATCTTCTCTAACATTCGAAGCATTTCTCCCGTGTGGCCACCTAGTGCATTGTTAACGAGTGCTGATGCCAACAGATCAACCAACTTACCAGAACCCAATACTACCATCAATGATCTTTTGCTAGAAGGTACAGGCTTTGAGGCCAAGACTGCCTTAAGCCGTACCATCGCAGAGACTACCACGATGACCAGTAGTGAGATGGCAATCGTGAGCATTGCTGTGCATTGAAATCCCCACCTTGTCAATGTGGTTCTTTTGTGGGAGAGTTTTTGGGGTTTTTTCTTCGAATCAAAAATCTCCCAACCTACTTCACGTCGCGTTCGTCGATCCAAAACTCAGCGCACGGGCTTGTTGACCACAATGAGCAGGGCATCTGAATTGCAGGGAAATCTATTTGTCCGAGATGGCAAGCCGTTGCTGTTTCAGCTTGATCGCCGGCTCCCCAACTATAAAAGTCTCAGGGTTCTGATCAAGGTAAGAAGAGGGCAACTAGAGGACTGTTGCAGTTTTGTTTCTTGAGACCGAGCTAACCATTTTGTTAGAAATATGGTGGCAACTGCACTTTAGTAGACGGGGTAGGAATCCATTTAACCTCGCCGAAATTTGAATCCTCATGGCGCACAGCAGCGTAAGTGGTACACTCTTTGCCTGCAACTCTCAATACTAACTAGTCGTCAGTGCACTGTATGATAAACGCTACATCTATGACTGTCTCTCCAGACAGAAACTGTTGCCTCTCAGTGAATACATATTTGGCCCTCGACCTGCTCGCTCTAAGTATGCCCACATTATATCTCATTATTTTGTGCTGTCTAACATGTTCAACCAGTTCTAATCACAACTCAAAACCGGTCAAATTCAGTAAGGCAGAAGACCACAGTCTACTTACTGCAATGTCGGAATTGAAGGAGATCTTGCCGACGGCGAAAGATATCCAGTTGATATCGCTGGCTCGCTCAACGGTATGCCTTACTCTTTCCTATTTTCAGGTATCAGACTAACCGAAGTTAATATAGTATGGAATCAACCATTCAGTTGATGTTCTTTATGAACGGTACACAAAGCTTATAGAAGAGGACGGGTGGAGTGATGAAAAGGAGGCCGTGGAAATTGCACAAAAGGCGTCATCTCCTGCAGCAGACCCCCGCGTGCAATCTAAACCATACAAATCTCCACAAGATCCACGTTTGCAAGTCTTGAAAAAGAACCACAAGAAAACTACGCCGAAGGAGCTTGAACCATCTCCAGTTGAAGAAGAAGTCAAAAGTGAAGGTGAAAGCGAAAATGAAGATGAAGTTAAAAATGAAGATGAATATGAAGACGAAAATGAAGACGAAGATGAAAATGAAGATGAAAATGAATATGAGAATGAGAATGAAAGCGAAGGCGAATCCGCCGAAGGCAGTCTAGATGAAAACGGCCAGTCCAATTCAGATGAAGAGGATACGAACGACGTTTTCGAAACACCACTACCGCCGCCGAAAAACGAAACCCCATCACAGTCCATGAGTGAGCAGTCAACATCACCTTTTTCTCACGATGAGCCTTTACCTCCGCCATCTAGTGGCGAGCCGTCTCCTGAGCAGTCACCGCCACCGGATGGGTCAGGTGAGGAGCCTCAAAACTTTTCGCTTGCCGATGACAGTGATGCTTCTGAGCGTTCAGAATCGTCTACTCCGTCAATGGATGAGCAAGAAGTTGACCAAGATTCCTTGGTTGCTGCTCCTGAACAATCCCCTTTACCACCCCCTCCTGCTGAAGACTCTAACTCATCTGCTGATGACCAGTCTCCTCCCCCTCCTCCACCTCCGGAGAAAGTAGCGTCTTCAGACGATGAACAAGCATCTCCCTTATCTGGCACACCTCTACCACCACCGCCAGACGAAGATCCAGACGCTTCGTCTTCTTCACCCGACTCGGCCCAATCGGTCGTACCCAAGAAAAGCAATGAAAAGAAAAATTCAAGTAGCAGGTCTGCTGCCAATTTGTTGGAACAGAAGAAACCTGTGACTGATGTCACTGGCACGCAGCAAGTTAAAAGGGAGTCAGAATCGGAGAGCGTAATTTCGAAAACAAGCAAGTCTCCAGAAGATTCACTTCCACTAAAGCCAACTTCGAGACCAGGCTCTTCTGTGTTTGAAAGACCGGAATCGTCTAACTTGGCCAATACCACTCAAAACCGCAAAGACAAGAGTAAACAAACTGGTACACGGCTTACTATCAATTTACCTACATCTTTACCCCAAAATCCAGATGTCCTCTCTCGACGAAGTTCTTCCTCTTCAAGCCACTCCAATGGAAATCCCAAACGACAGGATAGTATTCATGCCGATGACGTTAATGATCGACGGAACAGTACCAGTGCCACAGCGATTGCGAAAAATGGTATAGTTCGAGCGCTTCCAAATGGACCAAATCAGAAACCAGCCGGAGGTGTGTCTAGGGAAAACAAAGGCAGAGGTAGTGGTGACCTTTCAAAGTCAAACGAAGATAAGCTAGCTAGTGCTTCCCAATATTTCAGAGCTGTCCGAGAAGAAGAAATGAAAAAGAGGCTCGTTGTTACGGATGACAATGACGATGCTATAATCCCCGTCAGGGGAGCAAAGGGAGACCCAGTCGGCTCTGCTAAGACGACCACGCCTCAATCTTTTTTTTCTTTTACTGAAAAACCCAACGAAAAGGTTCTCGAAAAACTCAAGGACACACCCAAAGAGTCCAAGGAGAAGACTATCAGGAAAACACCTGGCCGAAAAAAGGTTGAGTACGTCGACAAAAGACCGCGAGAAAAAAAGGAAAAAGTGATCGATCTCACCATGAGCGACCCCAGTGATGATTCAGATAATGATACAAGAGACTCCTACTCTGATGAAAATACCCCTCCACGTCAAATGAAATTTAAAAATTTAGTTCGCTCCAACAGTTCAAAAGTTTCAAACTCACCTCCTGCAAAACCGCGACAAGTCTTGAAAAGAAGATTATCAGTGGATTCAGATGAAGAACATTTTTCTTCACAGGCTTTGAAACCGTCCCCAGTCTCCTTACCGAAAGAAACTTCTACAAATCTTCCCAAAAAGGCCAAAACAGATGTTGCTACAAAGCCAGCCACGTCTGCTAAACCTGAGAAGCAAAAACAAGAAAAAGCGACTTCCAAAACTACAGATACTGAACCTGCGAAACTTCTCAGGTTGGAGAAAGCCAGGCAAGACAAGGTGGTACCTGACAAGACAGGAATGCCACAACATGGCAAGAAGGAAATGTCCAACAGTTCTGAAAACAGAGGTGTATCGACAAACTCTACCGAGCGTGAGTCACCAGCAACGTCGAACAATACCGAAAAATCAGAAAAATCTGCAGCTGCACGCACGCAGAAAGGCGAGAAAGAAAAGACCAGTGTTAGAAGTTCAAAAGGTGCAGGTCGGCAATCGCCATTCATTATTGAAGATGGTAATGCAGAAAGAGATTTGCAATCTATTTCGCCTTCTATTGAAAATGATAATGGTACTACGCCTGAACAACAAAAGTCCAGACACCCTTCTTGGGTAGAGGACCCTGATTTTCCCTTTATCATCAATGAAGGCAGAGTAGGAATGTCACCACTTCAAAGCCCTGTGGAGGACCAAGCCGTGCCCGATCAAGAAAACGCGGAGACATCTATAAGTTCACAATCTGGAAGTCTCGTCAAAGATGTGGAATCCTCTGGTTTGGATAAAACAATCGTTGACTTGAACAAGTCCTCGGAGGTTGCGAAAAAGAATACCCTCGTGGGCGACACTACGACTGTGACTGTCGACTCAGAAACCAATGCAGCCCAAAGTAGGAAAATCAAATCCGAGCCTCCTGTTGAAGTGCAGCCTCCTAGCGTCATTCGATTTCGACCGCTGCAAACATCGAAACCGTCTTCCAGTGTTTCACCCCAGCCTTCTAAAGATATTGAGAAAAGCCTATCTGATTCGTTGGCTAGCAGCAAGAAAACTTCGCGAACCACCAAGCGCAAGAGTCCACCTAGTAAGGAAGCTGCCGCTGAATCTGGTAGTGGACCATCTTTAGCAGCCAGTGCTGCTGCTGCTGTTGCAGCTCCTGCTATTGCTGCTTCAAGTGGAAAAGTCACAAAGCCGTTATCGCCTACAAGTGCGAAACCGAAGACTGCTGGATCTTCCATTCTTACAAACAAGGCCGAGTTTTTCAACAAATTGGTACAACTAAATAACAAGTTTGTATCCTTGTCATACGAGGAAGTTATGATGGCGCTGAAAAATTCATACCTAGATTTTAGCAAAGCACAAGAGGTTTTGGCAGAACAGGTATCAGGGCACCTAATTCCAGAGTCTACCGACTATTGGACTTTCAAGGATGATGAGATTCTTCTGCACGGAAACGCGGAACAAGTTGCTCAACTCAAGAAAAAGCATGACAATGAAGCTTGCAGAAAGCGTTTGAGATATTTGAAAGAGTTGTCTTTACTGCCTGACATCTAGCTTTTGGTTTGGCAGTTTCGTTCGTTTAGTGTTTTGCTTTTTAATTAAGATATACTCCGGAGTTTATAAAAAAATTATGATGCATTTATTTTTTTACACAGCTTTCCAATAGGCAAATCCATCATATGTACTTACAATGGAAGTAACGCACTCATTGCCATGGAAGTCAATTAAAAATTATGTGGAAAGGTAAAGTTGAAATGTAAGTTATGTGACGATTCAAGATTCTCCGAGGGATTTGGATTTTGGTCCTTTGTGCTTTTCAGCCGATTGTTTTTTAGGGTCTAGCTTCTTGCTCCCTCTTTCGTCGTCCAACATTTGCTGGTACACGCGTGCACAACCGTAGTGTATTGGGGTTCCATTAGGGAAAACAGAGATAACAGAATGGCCTAGACGCTTGAAGCAAACGCGACATGTCTTGAGGTTAGTGATTGTCACCGACCTTTGCTGTTTTGTCAAGAGTACCTCTTGAGTCTTGACTAAATGAACTTTGCGCAAAGAAGTATCCATTTCAGAGGTGTTCCATGCTTTGTTGAAAGTGCGAATTTGAGACATAAGGAAGACCGACAGATCTTTGATGCTTGTGTCATTGGGCAAATCATTTATGATCTCTACTACCGACATCCTTGAGCCTTGAGAAGACAAGAGATCCAGAGCAAGGTCTAGCTTCTGGGACTCCCCAGCCGGTGGCGAAAGGTAGATGGCCAGAAGAGTATGTAAAGCTTTACGCCCTATTTCCTCATCAGAATCGTAAAGCTCGGCGCAATAGTTGCGGGCTTTTTGAGAGTCGTTTATTTGATATGTGAAAATCTCCAAAGCCTCCTTGTGTTGACCACGCTGACCGCACAAAATGGCTCTCACTTCGAGTATCAAACCATTTTTGCTCTTTTTGGGTAATGCAGACAGAGCCTTTTCAATTCTGTAATAGGAAGGCTTTGATTTCAAAAGCAGTATGAGTTTTTCAAAAGATTCCTGCTGGGTCTTGGCATCCGAATCCGTAAGGGCCTTGATATACGCCACTACCAGTGAGGTGTGGAACAAGGAAGTAGTGTCGTTTTTGACGTAGACAATATGCTCAAGATATTTCGTAGTCAGAGAGCCAAAATGAGACTCCAAATATTTGAGCACTTTAACGCGGTCCAGAGATTCCGATTCTTTGGAGTCTTCAAGAAACAAGTCAAGTCCGTAACTCTCTTTCAATGATATGGGCCAAGTGGCATATTCAAGAATCAGATCAATGTTGGTGTTGTCAAGGCGTTGTAAATAACGAACTGTGGTCTCCGGTCCATCGAGATAAGATGAAGCATACTCCCCTGAATTCGCACCAAGCTTTCTAAGTAATTCGAGTGCATCTTTGTGAAGTTGCTTGGCAAAATAGAAATCAACAAGTTCACGCCATTTTTCAGCTCTGGAAAGTACTGTTTTCACAGTGTCTGGGTCACAATGATTGTGGATTCTCAATAAAGGTCCAAGCAGAGCCGGACTGCGAATCACGTAACATTTGAAAAGTGTTGTATCCACAAGCGTCGCTGCTTCCTCTAAATCGCCATACATTTCTGGTGTGAACTCTATTCCGGCCGATTGCTTCGGACCATTTGGTGTAGACAAGGAAGAAATTTTGCGTCGGGTATCAGCTAGATAGTTCAGCAGATATCGTATTGCAGTCGACAGTTCTTGGTCAGTCCAAGGCTGTAAGTCAGACGTAGGGGGTACTTGACTTGGCGAATCAGGATCCGATGTTGACTTTTTCGGGCCAATGTCACCCCCAAGCGTCCTAGGTTGTGACGACTCAGATGCAACATCTGAAGAAGAGGGTTCTTTAAGTTTGTCTGCAAAAGCAATGAGATCTTCAGGAGGCCCGGAAATCTGGGCTGGAAATAATTCAATCACCATGCTTGGAGTTGCAGATGTATCAGAAAAGAGAGCCATTGACTTAGCGTAGTGTTTGCGCTTAAACATCAGAATGGCTTTCCTTATTTGAAGGTCACGCAGCAATGCCTCTTTTTCCTTTATAAATGCAGGATCAATAAGTTTAAGCAAGCTTATTGCTTCAGTCAGTTGTACGTCATTGCTAGCAAGGGTATCAACATGAGACTTGAAATCGGTGCACCTTAACCTGTATACCTTGTGTGCACTGGCAACATAAGCCAGCTTACCTTCATTGAAACATTTAACTCCGGAGATGTTGATTGTTTGTAGTATAGTAAAAGTCTCAGGATTTCGAACTTCGATATGCTTGGGCAAAATGCAAAGGAGGTAAGGGTAAGAAAAACCGAGTGTAACTGGAGCTAAAGGCCAGTGAATCGATTGTTTGTCGAGAAGTTGGCCGTTTGGATCGATAAACTGAGAGGTGGTGTCTTTTACCAAGAGTGCCGTGCCGTCTAACAGCGTGACTGCGTGAGGTGTGGACTGACGGCCACCAATTCCGATGTAGCTCATTCCCAGAGAAGTAAAAGAGGTGTCGTGCGAGCCTGGCAGCACAATATTGGAAACTGAACTGGAGGGCACATCTATCACACAGTAGTCAGAGGCCAGTCCACACACAGCTTTGTCGGGGCTTAAGAATGTGATAGTTTTGATGCGGTCTGGTAAATTCAATTCTTTGTATTCTGTGAACTCGGAGTCTTGCCATTCGTAGCATACTAGGTTAGACTTACAGGCGACAAGTAGCCTGGAGACTAAAACGGGGGCGCCTTCATCGCCATGGCGTATCCCTGACGTAATTGCAAATTTTGTGGCGCCTTTAGTCTTAACTAATTTTTCGTCTAAGCTGAACGTTTCAAGGTCAAACACACTGATTATGCTTTCAGAAAGCACGACTAGACAGCCGGCATCTTTGAGCAACCCCAATTGCTCGATGGGGCGCGTACTGAACACTTTGTAAACTTTGCTTTTGATAATTACGGGCGCTTCATTTTCCGTTTCTTTGAGAGTGTATAAATGCAAGGCTCCTGTTGATAGACCTAGAAGTAATTTGTCGCCGTAAGCTAATATACTCTCAATCGTGCCTTTTTCAAAACTACCGATGTTTTTGAGAGTTTCCGGGATGAAAGCATCAAGCTGAAGCTTTTCAGCTACCGCCAAGTTACTGTCGCTTGCTGTAGGGCTTGGAGATGTCATTAGAATGCAACAGCCATAGGTGAATAGAATGAAAATGAGGTATACAAAGTTAGAAGGATCACTGAATTGGCAGCGATAGTAGGTAGATGAATGACTTAGTAGAATGCAAGCCTAAGTGCAGCCGTATTATTGATTGTAGGCTGTAAGCTGACCATAATAAAGGGCTAGGGTTTATACTACATTGACAATTGGGAGCACTTTCAGGGTTGGCCCTTAAATCCCCATACCTGAACATGAGTAAGGAGGACGCGAGCGCCAGGAAGCTGATTAAACAATCATGGATTGGCCAAGCTGAGAGATTTGAGATTGCAAGTAAGTTTTTGACGACGTGGAATTGAAAAAGGTACCAATCTAATCTTGAATCAGAAAGAGCATCGCAACAACTTGCGACTGACGTCTCAGCAATCACACACACGTCAGTTGAGAAGCCATTGGTAGAAAAGTAAGACCATTACACTTTTATCCCTACTGTGTACTGATAAAATAGGATTACAGAAATACACCAAAGCAAAAAGATCATTCGACAGCAAGTGGACAAGCTAGAAGCTAACACTGCACAGCTTTCACGACAAACCAAAAAGTGGGAGGCTTTTACAAATGCGACTAGGAACAAAGTCAAAGTAAGTGACCATGCCGATTGAAGTAGGTTTTATCTAATCTAATAGGAACATGGCGACGTCCAGAACTGGGCAGAAGTTATCGACCAAGATTTGAGAGTTTTGGAAGAAACGGCAAAAATATTGAAGAGTAATGTGTATTACTGATGCGACAAAACGAGAACGGCTGAATGAAAACGAAAATAATAATAAATATACAATGGTCAGTTTGGTGCAGTCGGAGTAGGCGCTGGCCACTGTCCAGTAGCTATCCACCCAGCTTTGAGGATCACAAGAGCGTCAGCAAGCGGAATCGGCTTTTTCGCCTTGCGATTATTCAATACGAGGTGCTCATACGCCATCACACGCTTGTCCTCTGAAAGGTTTGGTAAAATGCTTTCTTGTGGAGTCACTGAATTTTGACCTTTTGTCCACTCTTTCCTTCTGAGTTTCCACTCTTTATACCGAGGGTTCACTCTTTCTTCCTCTTCTTCTTCAGAGTCTCCTTCGTCAGCACTCTCAATGTCTTCTTCATCTCTTTTGATCGGCTTTGATTGTAGAAACGGCATATTTGGGACTGTGCTTGTACCGCCTTCTGTGCTGCCGTTAGATATAGTTTCCATGGTTGTCGAGACTGGTGCGTTCCAGCAAAATGGGTGTATTGAACAAAATAATGTATGCTTAACGTCGCCCAATTTTTTTCGAGAATGCCGGTTAGCTTGATTGCGATTTGTAAAGAAACACTAATGGCATGTATTGTCGTAAATTTCCGAAAATCGTTCTACCGCAAATGCGTTGCGTGCCTGTGAATAGTATCAGCAAGTGTCTTTGGGCCAAGATCCAAGAACGATTTGAGAAAAAAATTTGGACGTTTACAGGGACCAATCACGTGACAGTTGGGAATTTGCAACGCAGCAAGCGAAACACCATAAATGCGCGTGTAAAAGAACATCAATGGAAGCACACCTTAGGGGCATGGTTTCGCGGGCTTCCAATACCTCTCAACCCCATGCAAATAGTTGGTTGCAACTTGTAAGACGTAAAAAATAGAACATTATTTAATGCGCAAGCAAAAAAATACAGCTCAAAAACAAACTCCCTCACAGGGGCTCGAACCCTGGACATTTCGGTCGACTTTTTTGAAATCGGGCTTAAAAGCCGAACGCTCTACCAACTGAGCTATGAGGGAATCAACAGGAATATGACGGATCTGGCTTGAGATCCCTTTTGGCTTGGTATTTATTACCAGCGTCTTCATTTATGAAGTAAGCGCTTAGTGATTCTGATTCATCAAGTTACGTGATTCTCGAATTGTCTTCCTTGTGATCCTTCTTGAATGACTTTACAAGATTTGAGTTATGATTCCTTCTTCAAGAGTTTGTTTGATTTTCGTTTCAAGTTTTTTATGATTATTTTTATAAGTATAAATATCCCTTTGATTCCCTTGAGGTTCAGAGGTTATCAATAAACTTGGTCTTTTCTTAACGCTACATTTCAGCTTGAATAATAGTCAAACCTTTGGTCCTTCTTCTAAGGTTCCTTGGTCGGGCCTAGCCCTCCATACCTTGAAGTCGTAAACCTCGGGCTTGCGGGCAAGCCCTCATCAGAAACTCTCCTCTCATATGCTTGTCCCTCTTCTACAACAAACAACCTTCTCGATTATTATCTCGGCTTT